>APFE030925557.1:0-101701 GCA_000404065.3 Pinus taeda | reverse complement strand
CCTGCTTGCTCAGAAATCTTCGGGGCAGGCTTATCAAAAATGGAGTAATGAATTAGCAACATAAGACCGTTGCAGATTTGATAAAGATGGTGCTTATAATTAGTCTTCCACAATTTTTGATAATATATGTGAATGGGTGTGGGGTCTTGCGACGTCCACCTCCATCCCAGCACAGGAAATTCATAATTAAAACACAACACATCCATCACATAGGCACTGTAATAGAATGGCGGAATAACCCTTTCTGTGACGCGATAGTTAGACCTGAAATCGAGGATGGCTTTGGCTAATTTGTCAGATAATATAACCGCCCAATCCATAATTTCGCCACTACATGCCGCCTCCATTAAGGGGACCATTTCTATGGTAAAATTGGCAGAGTCATGCAATCCCCATAGTCTACACATCATAATTCCAGCATAGCAGTAAGGAGAACATAGGGAGTCAACTGAGTACTTACCCAAGGTTTCGTGCTTGTGTTTCGCTGGGTTCTGTCTCCAGCCTCGAATTGGTTCAGACTCGGTCTCGTTCTCTGCTCGAAATTTCTCCAAAAATGCCGCATTGTATTTTTTCTCTTCTACCGGTAGGTGATACATTAGCCTTAGATCTTCGGCTCGAAAAGAACCGAAAATCCTCCCGTCCGTAGTGCTAAACAATCTGTTGATAATTGGGAGTTCTTGGATTGCCCACCTTACCACATCCTTGTATGGGATAATTTTCTCCCGGGCCGCTATTCTGTGCAGAAAGGAGTCAGCCAAGTCTTTTAAATTGGTGTTGGATTTACTGGTGTTATCGCATGAGATTTCTACCTCGGTCACCTTCGTCTCTTCTGCTTCAATCAAATTATACGTCCCTTGCCAAGTGGTTCTGATAAGTCCCAAGCACGTTGTATCTGATATAAGCCCTTTTTCTTACCGCTCGGATCAACAACAACTTGCCCCGCGGCTGGCGAAGCAGTAGGCATTGTGGTCTTCTTGGACTTCTTTCCCATCCCACTTTCTTCTGTCTCTATGGAAGAATCCTGCACAGAGCGAAAGATAGGCGTAACACAGGCAACAATAACATGAATTGAACAGAATGAAGTATATATATCTGGATGCATTCATAGTGATCAATTGACTTAAGGTGGCCTTTGGATCAAATCCGTGGATAGATCGCAAGCCTGTTATTCTCATTAAATGGTCGTTATGGCCTGTCAATCTCATTAATTCCAGTCGCTTCGATTAATGGCCGAATGATTCATTTGAAGCATGCCTTAGGCGATTTGGCGGTTTGAACGCGGATGAGCAGGTTTTCAAAGGATATTGCCTTAATTATGAATAAATCATATTAAACTGCCATTTATGACTTTTTCTTTGAAAACTGCGCTTTTTACCTTTTCGCAATCGGGCATCAGGGAAATGCTAAGTTATTACATTGGTTTTGTTTGGAATCCGCGATCGCCGATAGCGATAGTGCATCGCGTCGGGAACGGCTAGGAGGGTCGCTTAGAATGAAGGCATGGTGAGTCGCCAATCGCCAATAGCGATATCGCATCGCATCGGGAGAGGGGGAGCTTATTTGTACTTTATGTGTTATCGCCGATCGCCGATCGCCGATTTCGCATCGCATATCGGAGCAAGGGTTGTTACTTATGTTACTTTATGCTTTTGCCGATATCCGATAGCGATTTCGCGTCGGCGAAAACCAAGTTGTCCTTTAAGTTGTGCTTTCTTTGTCATTGTGATATGCAATCTTGCGATCGCTTTATCGCAATGATAAAGATAAATCTTTTTATGTTGGGTTTTTTTGATTGGCCCTTTAATAATGTTTCCTTTTATTCGAGCCTTTTATGAAATAGAACTCTAAATTGATACCAATTTGAAACAAAAATTAAAAGGGACCCATTTCACATTATATTTTTAGAATAGTAATGATATGAAATGGGGGGTTGTTGTATGGCACAACACCAGTCGAAACCAAAACAAATTTTCCCACTACTGATGTTGTTGTCCAAACCAATTCTACAGACAATATTCAGGAAGACTCTTGTATGCCCCAAGGAACAGTTGAAGTTGTCTTTCAAACTGATACTGAAGAAAACACCCAAGTTGATTGTTGTATGACTCGAGAAGTGGCTAAGGCTGCTATTCAGACTAATTCAATGGTAACACATGATGATGAAGTCCAGACAGAGGAAATGCTTGATTACATTCCTTTGGTAAGGGAAGCGGTCATTATAAAATTGCAAAACAAACAAGCCAAGGCTCAACAAGAGTTGGCTCGGCATAAAGAAAAAATAGTGCCACTACAAGTCCACCAGGAATGGCAAAAGAAATTTGAGGCACTTACTGTCACAGAGGATGAGACTTTCGCTACTTACAAAGATGAACAGAAGAAAGTCGAAACAGCACAAGCCAAGCTGCAGAAGGCTAAGGAGCAAATGGAGATTGTTTTCTCTCTCTACTTAGATTCCTTGTCATGCCAAGCACCTGCCACCAACTATGCACTATTCCTGCTAGAAAGATACCTCTTATTGAAGGTTAAATTCGTTAAGGCTCGTAAGTCAACAGAAATTAAGATCACTCCAGACTTTTTCAAGTGTTTCAAAGAATAGAATGAATAGGTACAGCACCTTTTGTGTGAATTGTACATGCATAATTTTTTCTTAGAGGATGACTTAAATAGTAATATGGGCCCCTTCATAGGGGATATCCAACTTCAATCTTTTCTTTCCTTTGCCACTATTCAAATTAAATGGACTAAATCCCATAATACTTTTCAAAAGAGGGAATATGGTATAGACTTATGGGTTAGGGGAGAACCCACAAAACCCCTACACCTCTCTGTCCCAGTACAAACAGTTCATTAAACGAATAGGTGTTGTGGGTCAATTAGGACCACTCCATACTGATATCATACAGGTAGGGAAGGAATACTTCCAGGAAATTAAAGAAGAAGATTTGTCTGCAGCCAGACAAAGATGAGAAGCCTCTAGTAACAATGTCAGGAACAGGGAGACATTCCAGTTTAGAAATTTCAAATTTGCCTCCACTCATCTACACAAATACAACAATATGTCCTAAGCATGGGCCCTGATTGAATAGGGTTATGATACAGAAGTATGATTATCTAGTATCCTCCTCATGGGTATCAGAGCGATTATAATTTGTCAGATCACCGAGTGAACCGGGCTTTTGCAGTGCTCAAACAGAAAAACGGTTTTAGGTTGTATAAGAAGGAAGTATATATTGCTTATTCCTTGACTCAACTATACCTCAACCATCTTATTGCATGAGGACATGAAAAATAGTAAGCAAGTGAGTATGTTGGACCGAGGAAAAGGTATGTCTTCTCCTCGTAATAGCTTAATTGAGCATTTGTCTTCATGTGTTTATATTCGTTTTAGGAATAAATATAGAAGAAACAATAGCAGAAGATGGGTAAAATCTATTATTAACAAATTGGATAAATTTGGGCATGAAAAACTAACTTTCACTATCTTTATATGCAGGGACGCAGATTGGACGATTGTTGTTCAAACGACAGAACAACAACAGCCAAGAAAGGAAAAGGGCAGCGTCTTGAGTAGGAGGGACAGTGGAAGACATGGAGAACCAATGCTATTCTGTGATGAAATCACATTGAGGGTTGTGAAATCCCTAGGATCCCTAATCCTGAGGATTCGCTTCTATCCATTTATTTTTCCAAAAGTTATATAAAGTCATGAGGCGAATTGAACAGCTAGTTAGGAATTTTGAGATTGTAACTATACTTTTTGGACATAGATACTTTCATTACTGTGATGTTGTAACTCTGTTATTAATTTTAATGAAGAATATTGTGTTTCATCCATAATCGTATTCTGAATATCTTTCAGTAGGGACTTCTAGAGACTTGGTCCCAGTCAATAGGAGATCTACTACTTCAATTATGTTATAATCATTTCTGTTTATTTTTATAATTGTTCATTATTGTTAGTTTGTAAAGTAAGCGATATTCTGATTGCTGTGAGGATTGATGATTCTAGTTTTTGTTTGTTGTTCAAACGAGATTCTAGATTTAGCTGTGTGTTACATCTGCGTGATAATCTTTATCAAATTGATTATGCTGATTTAAACATTTGATTGTTGTTCATTCTAAAGTAATATTATCATAGATCTCAAGGTTATAGTTGATTTCTTTCCATGAGATGTTTAATTAGTTACTTGTTGATTCAATTGTTATAGTTTTCCTTCATATTAAATGAATTAGTGTCAATACCAGTTAGATTTCTTAGAGTGATTCCTTCCACTTGCATTCCGATTCAATTTCTTGTAGAATAGATTAATTAGATTTGAGAATTCTCTAAAGGTTTCTTTCATAATTTCTTGGATTGAACTTAGAGAAATAGATATTAGTGAATGTAACGATTCCAAATCATTTTATTACAGATTGACCTCTGAATTCACTGCATATACAATGTTGACACTCTTGAATAAACAGACTTACCCTGGTTTGATGATTAATGTAGATATTAGGATTGATTTTAATAAGACATCTTAGTGCACCAGCAAATAGTTCCAGTCCCTACAACACTAAGAGATCTATCATCACAAACATATATATTCTTGGTGTTACAATCATTTAAAGAACAAAACATGGCTTTTTTCTCCATGTGATAAGAAACTCCATAATCAATGAGCCACTCATGAGAATGAGAAGAAGAATATACATTTAGTGCATAACTAGACCGAGATGCCTGACAACCACATACAGAAAGTGTTATTCCTGAAGATGAAGTTGAAGTTGAAGAGTGCTCTAAATAGATGTTATGCTTCTTCATTGTTGCTTCCAAGGCTTCCATCTTTTTAAAGCATTTGGATTCTAGGTGGTCATCACAATTACAAAAATTGCAATGTCTATCAGTCTTCTCCCCTTTGTTTTTATTTGCCTTATCATTTTGTTGAATTGAATTTTCATTTTGAGATTAAAATTGATTAGGAACCTTGTTTTGTTTAGGACCATTCTTTTTAGGATGTTGCTTCTTAGGATTCTTTGAATTTGGTTGTTGCTGGGCTACTAAGGCTTTCTTAAAAGAGTTTCCAATATTAAGAAGACCAAGATGTAAGATTTTTTCTTGTTCTCTTATTAAAGAATCACAAAAGGCATCAAAAGAGGGGGGCTTGTTGTCTTGTCATTTAGAAATAAAGGCTTCTCTTCTAGAATGGAAGGTGGAAACAAACACAGAGTACACTAGTCCCAACTTAGTAAGAATGGAATAGATAAGGCTACAATATTCTTTCTTAACCTTAACACCTTCCAAGAGAAGCGTAATGGTTTTGAACTTGGACAAAAAAATCTTCAATGGAAGAAAAATTATTGGGGTCCAACGTAAACAACTAATTTTCAAGTTAATGGGCTCTAATTTCATTTTTAATTCCGAAAACTTTATTGAGTTATTTCATTGCTTCATCAGGGGTATCAAGTTCTGCAATATGGAATCTAAGGTCTGGAGAAATAGACAACTCTATCAACCCACGTTCTTGATCTTTCTTATTTTCCCATTTGGCTTGCCTATCTTCATCTTTAGGTTTAGTCTCTAGGCCAGAGACTATTCTATAAAGACCTTTACTTCTAAGTAAATCCTCAATGTCGGACAACCATTGGAAGTAGTTGGTGCTGTCAATAATAACTTGGCATGAAATTTCAATTTTAATGAAAACTGAAGCTTTATATGTTGAAACTAAGTGTTCTAATGGAAATATCTCGAGAAATTAGGTTGATTCAAAAACAACAGCTCTAAAAATAGCTTCCGGATGAAGAAGTTATGGTTTTTTGAAGAAAAGTTGTTGAAGATCCCGACAACATGCGTGAATGTGCGAAAGTAAATGATAATGTTATATTTAAAAAAAGAAATCCCCACCGCCCCCCTTTCCAAATATAATCTAATTAGCTCACTTTAAAAATATATATATATATTTGACCCACTTTTATAAATAAGTGAGTCTCTTTTACAATGGTACTTTATGAGTTACCAACTAACTTGTAATTTAAATAAAAGATAAAGAGACTTTAGAAATATAAGTGACTCACTTTTTATAATGGGTGAGAACACTTTTACATAAAGTAACTTTAAAACATAAGTTACATGTGTTTTTTGAAAAAATAACTCAACAAAAAAGAAAGACTTGAACCCAAGACCTCTATTCTCATAAAGTAACTTTCGACCAAATGAGCTAGTTCAAAAAGTTAGTAATTTTTGGAAAAGAGAATTTTTATTTTTTTTTAGTCACTGAAACTTTGGATTGTTTGCTTACTTGAGAAAGCTTTTTTTCTATACAAAACAAAAAACCACACAACCCAAAGAGGACATGCAAAAAAAAAAAAAACCAAACCTTATGACTTTAAGTTAGATTTCACCAAAAACTAAATATTTTCCTCAATGTTTCTGATTTTCTGATATGACACTAAGGCACGGTGAAAAAGAGCATACACATGAGAAAAATATTTCATTTATGTTTCTGATATGCCCAAATCGCATAAAGTCGCAAGGCAAAGAGCATATGAAGAAATGAAAGGTATGGATCCAATAATAAAAAACAAAGAGATAAATAAACCAAAATAAACAGAGAGATAAATAACTAAAACTACAAATAAACATTGTATACCTACAGATCTTAAAAATGACGTAGCTATGGCTACCGGAAACCTTTTCGCATGAAATAAAAGGGGTTCCTCACTGGAACAAATGCTCCTAACACAATAGAGCAGTCCTCTCGACCTGAAAGCAGAAAAAAAACAGTAGATCTAGGAAACGACAGTCGAATGCAGTTGTATCAGCTTCAGATTTGGATCACCAACGGATGGGGCCCTCAAATAGCTTCGATACCATGTTGGAATTTACAAGGTAAGTTCCTAAGGCAGAACACCAAAGGACACCACTCACAAAAAATCATAGATCAGTACATCAATATTCTTGATGTGGTTAAAACCCTCTACGAGGGAAACAGTCCACGGCCTGAGCCAATGCAGCCACTTCAGGAAATTTATTAATGTAAAAGAAAGAAAATTTACATAAGCTTCTCTCATGAATGGTCACCTTACAAATGACCCTCCATGCTCTTTAAATAGAGATCATGGACCAATCGGTTGTTAAGCCACGGATCAAGTGTTGGTAATACCGAGGAGAGAATGAACGTTTGGTCACTTCATGTCTATAACATATCATGACTGTCGGATTGTAAGTTATAAAAAGTACATACTAAAGAAACACACTTTACCTAACTATACACTAGACCAAGTTATACTTAACTATTTCCTATGTGCCGGAATATCCTAACAGTCGTCAGTCATGTGGAATGAAGCTCCACTATCTAAGTACCATACACTTCCAATCATTGATGACACCAAACATGCAATGGGGAAAAATTTGAATTCGAATTGAGAGGCCAAAGCCTCACCTGCCGCTCCTTCTAAGGACTTCTTCTTGGACTTCTTGAGTGGACAATTTGTATCAAAATGGCCCATCTCATGACAATGAAAGCACTTAAATTTTTTCATGTCTTTCTTCTTACCTCCATGATAAGAATCTGATTTGGAATGGGAATTTTTCTCTTTCCCCTTCTTCATCATAATTTCTAAGGCACAATCCTCTTCATCATTAGTCTTTGATGAAGATCCATCCCTGGTGTTCCTCCTGATATCCTCCTACATAAAATCTGACCACAGTCGTTCCCAATCCGGGAGCTTCTCCTGACCATTGACAGAGTCTTGTTAACTATGCCAACTCTTTGGGAGTCCTAGAAGAACAAGACTCACCATATCATCCTTGGAAAACGTGATTCCAACACTTCCAAGTTCATCACAACATTGAGTGAAATTGGTCAAGTATTTTGGAATCGTCTCGCCTTTCTCCATTTTGATTTTTCGAAGTTTGTCCTTCAGTGTAAATTTCCTTTGGTCATTGTTGTTCTGATACAAGTTTGTTAATGTTTTCCACATAGCATACAGATTTTCCTTTCCATGGAGACTCGAGACAATGTGGTCTCGAACTCCCTTAAGGATTATCTGTGTCTCCTTCGCCACACACTTCTTCATTTCGGCCAAATATTGTGCATCCGATGTTGTTGGCTTATGAATTACTTGATCAACAAATTCCTTCAAGCTATTATCCTCTAGCACAGCCTCCATTATGTCCTTCCGGGCTATAAAATTTGAGTTTCCTTCCAAGGCATACTCGAGCTACAAACCGTAGAACACCATTTTCCGATCCTAAAGTATGTATGGCAAATTCGAATTTCACCGTATCTCTCCTGGTCCGACTCTTGAATCCAAGTTGCCTGCTCAAGAAAGTGCTTAGTGGTTTTGGAAACTCCACTCATTTCATAAATTATTCGACCTGGTCTGATGACAGATACCCAAAACTCAAAACTTCGAAATATCCCTTAGTATATTGTCTTACTGCCATACCATGTAGAATTTCATGTATATTCACAAGCTCATGCAATGTACTAAAGCACAAGACAAGAATCTACTTCTACTTTCAACCTGTGGAATCCATTAGATTGATGAAAACAATAAGAACAAGAAGAATATAAATCAATAGCACATAACACAATATGTATCTGAGGAATGCCACTGCTCCAAACCCTGCTATCTATATTACATATATCATAAATATGAGTGAACATACAAAGATTTTTCTCACTAGAACAATTACGCACAAGTATGCTCAACTCTCTCAGCTCACAAGCTAGCTCAAGCTAAATCCTTAGCCTATTCTGCAGCTCTCCAAGCCCTTAATCTCTTATGTAATTTCTAGGATGATATCATGTATTTAAAGGGAATTCATGCTTCCAAAACTTCGCAATCCAAACATAGGATCAATATCTGATGCATAAATGATGTTTACACTCCAGTAAATAATACCACTGATAGTACCCTGCACTCTAGTCTTAACTGGGTATTTCTCTGAACTGACATGCATGAGTTTCTCATGAGCGAACCTTCAATTAATTGGAGTAGCACTAGTGGATGCATTAGTGCACCAACTGACTGTCAGTCCTCTATTAGTTCTAAAAACAATTTAGAACTATTTTAACTGAACTTAACTCAGTACACTGAGTGATCAAATTTCCAACTTGATTTAAACTCATACTGGCCCCCTAAAACTTAGGGAGAACATATACATGACTTCAGAAAGACTTCCAACTCGAAATTCCTAATATAATTAAGTTAATTAAACTTAATTAACTATTTACAAGTTTCTATGAGAATAGAATTCAATTTTAATTCTCAGTTTAATTCAAGGACAAATTAAACTAGAATTTTTTGTTGCCATTTCTCAACACACTTAAGAGAAATCATGGAGCGGACTCAAACTAATTTGCATTAATACAAAGGAGTAACAACTTACCATATCCAATGCTTAACTCAATTCTTTGTGATGTAAATCATGTTCATTTCCATACTTTTGGAGGTGTGCCTCAAAGCCTTCTTTATACATGTTGAAATAGGATATTAGTATCATTTGCCTAATCCTTATTATTGTCCTCTGCTTGAGCCTTGATATCAATGATTTTTGTTGATTATGTAAAGAAAATAAATTATGTGTGTCGTTGCTAGTAACTCTTATTACATTTTCTTTATGATGTCAAAAGAACTTGCTCTCGAATTTCTTCCACTTTTTACTCAAATCTTGTTCTTGTTTGTTGCATATATTCTTGCAAGACAACATCTTTGTGATCTCGAACCCATAGAAGAGAAAAATGTGCAGCAATTTATACAAAGGTGCAAACAACATTGTCTTTGATCTTTGCGGATGAACTCATATTTGTTTCTCTCTCTCCCTCTAGGATACTCCATTTTATAGGCATATTGTTTATGCAGACTTCAAAGTATTTTGAACATCTATTTTTCTATTAAAAACTTTATGAGCTACAATTTCAACACATACGTTAGATAAATCCATCTCTTTCCTAGTAGAGGAGTCAAAACATAGTAGATTTCATTGACCTCTTTTTTTTAACAAATGATCTAAGAAAGGAGTGCATGCATCTATTTTCTCTTTTAAAGAAATAGACAATGGATCAAAAAATCACAAAATAAGATATTGAGGTCTATCATTTATGCACAATAAAAGTGATGACCACCAACTAATGCTTTCATTCCTTCACAAGCATGTCTTCAATCAACCTTTGCTCCAAACCCTTCAAATTTGTCTTGGACCCAACTCTTAAACACATCATAAGTTAGTATATTAACATTTTCACCATTGATATCATATTTCAAACTCAGGGATTGTAAGACATTCATGGTGAGTTTTACCATGGATGGCATGCCAAGATTTCATACTCATAATATTTGCATGATGACTTTTGAATATATTGCACACTATTTCTTGATGACAAAACTTGTGGATAGGGAATGAATTTGGTATGAGGGATAGATCAACGATGGAAAATATGGTTGAGGGTTAATTAAATGATGAAAATCATGGTTGAGGGCTAGGTCAATGATGGAGAAGATAGTTTGTAAGAATGGTAATTAAAGTGGTTATTGATCACATTTTCCTAAATTTTTAATAAACTAAAAAGCCTTATGCAAGTTTTTACCTCAATTTTACCTTTTGAAGAACTTGAAATGTTGAAGTAGGGGTTGTAGATGTTGGAATAAAATGATTCTATCGGCAAATAAATTCTTGAATCTTGGGCTTTTGAAAATTTTGAAAATGACATTTTCATGCCATCCAATATTGCACAAAAACATATGCCACGAACTCATTTTAAGGCCAAATTGAGTGCTTCAAGAGGGAAATGGTGTATTTTTACCTTTTTTACCACCTCATGCCTTCAGAATCCCATTTTGATGAATAAAATACATTGATGTGTAAAAACACCGAAATCTAGCCTAATCTGTCCACAATGGTGAAAAATGAAAATCTGCTTTAAAAACCCGCTAAAATTTCCTAGAAAATTACACTTTTTTGGAATTTTTCTAACGTCTTACTCAATTTACCATATTCTAAGAAAACCCAAAAGCTCGTAATTTTTTATTTCTACTCCAATCTCTTGCAATATTTGTGTCAAAATTGCCTTTGGAACAAGCTGCTATAGCAAAAATAGGTTGTTACAGCAATAGTTGCAGAAACTGCAACTTTCCATAATTGTTGCAGAAAATGTCAATTTTTGTATAAAGTTGTTTTCTCCAAGTTTGAATTGTTGATTTCAATTGTGTACTACATGCTAAATTAGAAACCATGAAACATAATGCATATTGACTGAAATAGGCCAAATTTTATTAGTTTTCTTTGAAAAGGAAATTAATGAAAAAGAGTTGTAAAGGTGCCATCATATTGTTGTTGAAAGACAAGATGAACATGCTGCTACAAGAAACCAATAAAATGTATTGTTGCAAGTTGTTGTTGATTCCATAAAACCATTAGTCTTCATCAAAACCAAAATTCATGGTACAATTCTTACCATGCGAATGAATGTGCCAAAGTCGAGCATGGAAAGAAAACATTGGATTACTTATCGTTGATGAAAATTGGTAACCAATGCGAGACAACTCACCAATAATCTAAATGAGCATCAAGGTACCTGAGTGCATATTGACAGGGACAAATGAAAGTGTTGAAGTCGAGTCACCTACAAGATCTAACAATCAAGAGACATTTTTGTTTCCCATTGTTTTCAACAAGGAGGCTTTCCATTGATGTATGCAAGTTCCAAGGCACTCCAAATAATATACGGTGTTGATCCCAGATAAGGTGTTGAGGTCGATGGGACAAGATATGTTGGAAGGTGGACCTTAAGGAATCCCACCTCATCGAACTCGAGCCTAGAACCAAAAATGATTTGAAGAACCATAATAAAAGATTGAAATCATCATCAAATTGCAGAACTTATTGTGAACTTTGCTCACCAGTTTCCTAGTTTTCAACCAAAGCACATGTCCAATTGCGCCAGCAAGCTGGTTTTCACAATAGGACTTATTTTTCTTTGTCCTACTTTACTTGAAAAAAAAATCTTGTTCAAGTATATGTATACTTCTAATATAACCATGTGTGTAACAAGATGATAGATAAACTCATATGCAGGTTTGAAATATACTCTTTGATATGTACCAGTATATGAGAGATTAACTACCTTGATTGAGATGATGTCAGAAAATACTGTAGAATGGAGTACTGGGATCCAATGACTATCTTGAACCAAGATTCAATGTAATCTTATCTTCCTTGGCTTCCTGCTATCATGCCATGCAAGTCTTGAGAGATGTGATTCCCATTCATAGAATCTGGTGATAGGAATGCAAGAAAATTTTCAATCTCAGATTCCAACAACTGCTCTTATTTAATGGGCATCCATGATTCTTAGACCTTATTTGAATCTTCTTCTTCTAGTTGTTGTTATTCAATGGCATCTAGAGAATCATTTTGGAATACCTCAAAATTGTAAGTGGATTGAGGTGTTTTATTATTGGGGATCTGAAATGGTTGTGCAAGAAGTTAAGTGGGAACGGATCTTTGGGGTGTTTGTGTGGGTGGTAATGGAAAAGGTTGAATTGAGGTCAACTGAGGGTGAAACTGATGTTGTGGTGGAGGTTAACGGTATGGATGACATTGATATTGGTATTGAGGATAGTGAGGAAAATATTGAGGAAATGGTGGATTTCCTTTATAAGGCCCTCGCTAACTTTGTTGCCAAGATTGGTTTTGAGGTTGCAATTGAAATGGCCAAGGTTTCCAAGGCAAGGGTGTTTTCCAATTACTTTTTGATTGTTGTGCATAACGTGAATTAAGATCTTGTATCATAGTAGATTGATGAGTCTTCCATGGTATTCTTGGATTGTTCCAGTGTATGATTTGCTCCTTGGTAAATTGCCTTTAACCCTGGTAATGATAGACAATCTTAAGTAGTATGTGATCCTGCATAGATTTCACAAATTTTAATGTTATCAAGTGGACATTCATGAAAAGCATGTTTCTTTCTACATTTAGGGAAAAATATAAATGAAGCAACAATCTCAACTTTTTGCTTGTTTTGCATTCTTAGCATATCAATTTGTTCATTTAAATTACCAAGAATGTCTAGCAAATTGTTAACTTCAATTTGACTTACCAATCCTAATGTCGATTTACTTACTCTTGCCATGAATGGATCTTGAGGGGATCTTACATGCTTTGATTTTCCTCTTGATATGTTCTTGCGCAGTTCACAAATCTCTCGAAATGACAATTGAGAGACATCTCCTTTTCCCACCAAGTTAAGAAGATCAATCCATTCATCCCTTATAGCATTTAGTAGGAGAGTTTTTAATGTGTTTGATCCTAAATTATGAAATTTAGATCTTTTGATATTATAAGTAAATCTCTCCACTAAATCTTCTAGTCTTTCATCCTCTTTTTCATTAATCTTAAAGAATTCATTTCAAAGGTCATGGTGTATGCAATAATCTTTATATTTTTCCAAAAATACTCTTTTCATATCATCCCATGTCCTTATATAATTTGTTCCTAAAGTCATGAACCATCTAAGAGCTCTATCCTTCAAAATTACTGAAAACAAATTCAATTTTTGAATGTGTAATGAGTAGCCATAAGATCTACAATTTATTTCAAATCCAAAAAGAAAGGTTTTTGGGTCTTCTAATCTCATACCTTTGAAGTTAGGAAGTACGGATGGAGGAATGTTCTTCATATGAGCATTGAAATTAGTTTCTTGAATGGGAATCCAAAAGGATCTTCCTCATTTTCATCATCTCCATCCATTTCTTCAACCTCTTTTTTACCTCTTCTTCTACTTGGAAAAATAAGAATTCATGATGTGGATGTGTGGCTCTTACTACACCACATTATATAGTGGGGGCGGTAGGTGATCGAATTTTTTTTTTTTTTGAATGAAAAGAAAAGGAATCCTATATACACTCTCCCGCAAAACGGCGCCAAAATGTTTGGTAATTTAATTGATGTTAAATTACTTACATAAATTGTCTACCAAGGCTGGTATACTGATGAAGTGTATGTGTTATAAGTTCTTATTATTCAAGTAATCCCTAAATTAAATTGAGATGTCAGGATGCATATGTTAACTATGAAAATAAATGTGTTATTCTAAAAATCAAAATGATCATACTTGTTTAAAAGAATTAATTGCAAACTAAAATCACCATAAAATTATCACACTTGCTCAAAATAAAGATCACATTTTTCACAAATAAATATCACCCTTGCTTAAAATAAAATCACACTTGCTTCACTCTTGCTTGAAATAGATCACACTTGACAATGAAACTAAATTCAAATTGCTAAAAAATATTAACTCTAAATTAAAATCCTACTCACACAAATAAACTACAAATCTATATCAATCTCGCTTCACTCTACAGCAAAATGATTAAGCAATCTTAATAAAACAATCCTAAGAATTCATTCGAAAACAAAAACTAAGCATTTAAACAAACTAATGAAATTATACATCAAAACATAGAATTGAAATGTTATTTACAGTTAATGAAAACGTTAATCCTCGAGGGGGGCCTCCTCCGAGATGTACGCAATAGCACAGCTCCTATACAAGACTAAATATGCATCGATACCACGCACAACAAAGGAATGAAACAAAACTAGAGTCTTGTATTTGTAACAACAGAGTTTTTAAACAATAATCTCCCCCTCATCAAATAGATTACAGTGATTTTATAGATCTCTGAAGCAACTAGAAATTCAAAATTTCATTGCATGAAGTTTGCCATGAAATCTCAACAAGTCAATTTGAAGGATTTTAGGATAAAATATGAGCCAAAATATGTTCATAATGGTCTTCTTTCTACCAATTTTCTAAATAACAGCTCATTCTAGCTTATTTTTTGAATGTGCATTAAATGACAATTTGAAAAATTGTATATCCACATAATCTACAAAATAAGGCTCCAAAGATTTTCAAAAATCTCTCAAATTGTAACGAATTTGAGAAAACGGCTAAAAAAGAGATTAATTGGGCCCGTGCTAAAAAAAACCCATATTTTCTATTTTCGAAATTCGCTTTCATTTGCTCAGAAAATGCGTTTGAACTTGACTGGTCAAAACTGCTGCATTTTTCCCTTGATTTGATGCTAGACGTCCACATGTGCGAGCGGGGTGGTATTTGACCAATAGAAATCCATAATGGAACTTCTAGAAATAATGTCCATGTGTTGGATTTCCTTCTAGAGTGGTGCTACTACCTCAACCATGAAGATAGTTGTGGAAACTTGACTGAGTTGTAGAAAATTGCATTGGAAAAAACTGTCATTAGTAAAAACCAAGCAAAGCTCTTAATCTACTAAAAATAAAGGAAACTGATGTTAATTAAACACTTAAACATATAGAGACACATCATGAAGGATTATGGTGAAAATGGTGGCAAGTGAGTGAAATGGTGCAATGGATGGTTGGAAGTAATGGCTTAATGAATGACAAAGACAAGTGAAAATTGATGCAGGAGCATTCAGCCCAACAATATCATTGTATTTTAGTAGACATAGGGGGTCTTGTGTTTCAAGGAAGTTGGTTTCCTAAGTATTGAATTAGCGTAAATATTTAGGCCTTTGAGTGATTTTAATGAGCATAGAAATTAATTAGATATTGTGAAACATATTTGTAAATGTTCTCAAATGTAGGAGAACATGAGACGATTAGGATTAGTTAGGAATTAGTTTGAAGAAATTCTTGAACAACTGAAAAGTAACTAAGGAACAGTTCCTCAACTGTAAAGAAACTGCTAATGATGTATTGAAAAGAAAAAAAGAGAAAGGTTGGAGAGGTTAGTTAGCTAGTTAGCTAGCCAGCCAACCAGGGAGAGTGCGATTGCAAGCCTACGGGCAGAGAGTGAAAAAGAGGCCACTGATATAAGAAAAATAGGCATGAGAGACAGAGATTATGTGATCAGTTGTTGTATTTACATAGACAGAGATTTAATTCCAAAAATTCTGTAAACGTACATTTTGAGTATTGAATAATGAGTTATGTGTGTATTAGAGGTTCTATATAACACATGTATGCGGGTAGAGTTCGGTAGGATACACAGTGGAGAAGAATAAGACAGAGGATCGTGGTGGATCTCTGAGTCCATTCAAAGGACCAAAGTAGAGTCTTGGAACGGTATTGGTCAAAGAAACTCGCAGAGGAAATCCCAGGAGGGAGTCGTGCAACATAAGGGCAGAAGAACAAGAACCCTGAAGAAACCCGAAGACCATAGAGGAACATTGGAGAATGGTGTAAAAACCAAGTAAAAATGAAGAGCGAAGAAGTGAAGTATGGTTGCATAGCAACCGTTGGATCTTTAAGATCAACGGCCATGATTAATATCGCATCGGTGAAACCATTGGAACAATATCGGAATGGGCCAAAGGGATGTTGCGATAGAGATTTTCCGATTGAACAAGGACCATCGGATCGGAGTCGGGATCGACGATCGCAATATAATCGTTGATCGTTAATTGCAGATATCAAGCGCAGAGATAGTGGATATGCGATATGCCAATACGCCGATAGCAATAAAGCGTCGATCGGCAATCGGGGATCGGAGCGATCACTTATCGTAGTTCAGAGGAGTAGGTGTCGAAAGGGAAGTGAAAGAAACGGACCCGACGATATTTATAGGGCGGTTTATATAATATTTGAGATCTGACTCAATGGCTCGGAGCGGGTTTTCCCGTGTAATTCTTGTATTGCGATAAGTGTTGTGTCCTAGGCTTTAAGGGAAAACCAATAATATAACGCTTCTGATAGTCGCATATCAGATGCGGAAGGGGTGATAAAGTCAAGTCTTAGGAAATGTGCAAAGGATGAGGAAAGCAAAAAAAAGGTATGTTTATACATGTGTTTACGTGTATTCTCTTATAAGAGAATTATAATGGGACTAAGCGCCGATAGAAGGGTTTAAATGGTTAGCCCAATTATGACCCAAGGTTATAAAGTGGGGTCGGTTATATGTGCGACTTGAATACTAAGGGAAGGTTATGAGGACTAATTAAGTCACGATAGTGAAAGGATATGAAGGGTTAGACTATGTGCTAATAGATAAATGTTTCCACATGAGTTCTAACTAAGGAGGCCTTAACCCATTGTTCATTTATAATGAACTTTTGACCGGAAGGTCATATAAGTTCCTAGGGGGGAAATGGTTTATGCATTTGTATATGCATACTGTGGGTAAAGCAGGGGTAACCCTGCATCAAAAATGATGACAAATCAGTGACCCAACAAGACATGAGGGAGGTCAAGAGTCACATGGGAGGTGAAGAGTCACTTCATTTTTTATAAATAAACCCTCATAACTCAAGAAAATGTACTTTTGGGACTTTGAACTTTTTCACCTTGGCTTCTCTTGCTTGGCATAGGAGAGAAGATTTTTCTTTGGAGGAGAAAGTAGTGACTTAATATTCCACTATTGGGGCTACTGTGGCAGCACTGTAATTGTATATCTTGTGACTTTCACTTAATATATGAAGCTCTTAGAGTCGGCACAATTTCATGCATATGTCGTGAATAATCTGATTTTATTCTTCATTGTTTATGGTGTATTTTTATGTTAACACATACTAATGAAATGAACTATTTCATTGGATTTGGCATGTATCTTTTTGAATGTGTGTTGTTACTTTATTTTATGATTGTTATTGTCTTGTGAACTACTTTGTAGGTTAACTAATGATCCTCTTATGCTCTTATGTGTATATTTTAGGATGGTACTATTACTTTTATTCTAGAGGCTCACTCCCTCTTTCCTTGCCATGAAAGAACCTTATATACATTACAATTGTATGTCTCGCAATCTCAACTTGATTGTTTCAAAGATTGTTTGTATAATATTTTATGTTAATAATTGCAGCCAAGGAAGATTCCTAAAAGTAAAGGCAATCGTCTGAATTTCCAGTTGGGCTCATACTCCAAATGGTGTGAGGTTTAATTGTGACTTCATACAGGGATGCCCCCTTGGTTAATGGATTTCCAACACTGTCAACACATTTTAATGTGGATAACATGAATTATAAATAAAATGTTTCATTGTCACCTACATATATATTATACTAGCCTGGATCCATCTTAACTCCAGATCTACCAAGCGCTGAGAGGGATCAAATCTCTTTTAGAGTTATATTTTCACTCTAAAAGATATTTGAATCTCAAGATACTTGGTCCCTCTCGGTGCTTGATAGATTCAGAGTTAATATGGATCTTTATATACATGTTGAAGCACTCATAAACCCCAATCCATTAACCCTATATTAGAACATAATTATAGTTCCTTTTACCGAATCTACACAATACCATGGAAAAAACCACCATGCCCAAAACCATGCGCAAAACAATGGGTAGTTTTGACCATCGTCCTTGGGTCTACCCAAGCATTATTGGGTCCACATAAAAAAAATCACGAGGCACTTCCCTGGACCCTGTTTAGGGGGGCTACCCAACATACCCAACATTCTCTCACTTGTTATTTTCTTTCCACATAGGGGATTGCGAGAGTGCATAGTCATTGGTCAAAGGCTACAACGTCCATTATTTCTCTACACCAATAAAACTTCTTAGTGCTCACGGAATTTTTCATTGTATTGTTATAGCTCAAAATCCACCCCCTAGGGTCAAGGAGAAAGCCACGTCCTTTTCCAAGTCAGGGGATCGGTTTATGACTGGTAAAGCATCAGAAAAATAATGTTTTGAGTGTTCAATACTCCTCAATTGTACGAACCAAACCAGAGAGCTTGTCAATGCTCCCTCCTAGTGTTTTGGACCGAACTAGAAGGCCACCAACGCCCTCTCTACACTAGAGCTCTGAAACACTGCAGGATTTCAACTAGATTTGGTCCAAGTTAACAAATTTGATTAAAATAATCATGGTTGATTAAAATAATGATTGATTTGGTCTATCCTAACTATCACCTTGATATGTTCAAGAAAGTGTCTAGGTGCAATGAATGTCAATCATGATTGAGCTCTATATAAAAATATCCCTTTATGAGTTATAGAGGAGAAGAAAATAGTACATAGCCAAGACTCCTTCGGTCCTTGCTCGGATCACCTTCCTAAACTCAAAACTCACTGACAACCTTGCACTAATTGTCTGCATGTATCTCTATTACTTGATTGAAAAGTAATTTTAAAAATCGTAGTGCATTTTTAAGGTAGTTCTAGGGTTTTTGGTTTTGGGTAGTTTCTTCTAGGTTTCCTTTTGCTTATTGTTCAGTCTCAAAATTGTATTCCATGTTCATCCATATTTCCATCATTTCATAACCATTTAACCCTCATTTCATAACTGTCTAGCCTAAAAACCTGCAACAAGTAACCATCTGCATGATTATATGGGATCGGATCCTTATTTTCCAAAGTTATTTATTTTATGTATTTAAAGTAAATTTATGATTAAAAACTAGGAAATTAACATGGTTTCATACATCATATATGTGTTATGAGTTTTGCGACATGTGTAGGCTTATTTGGAGGTTCTAGAAGGATCTTACTTGGCCTCCCAAGCACAAATTCGAATTTTAACTCAAGAGGTGGACCATATTCCAAGGAGAAAGATCATGGAGATCTTGATGTGTCATGGGATTTGTATCTAGTATTTCAGGATAAATTGAGACAAGTATGGATCTAGTAGATATTTAAGGGATTTACATTTATTGAGAAGATAATTCATGTATAAATAAGAGGAGCATCCTTCAAAGGAAGCCAACAATTATCATTTATTCATTAGCATCATATTTATGATTGTTCATTCAACATGAATAATATCATTTTCTCCAAATCATGAGTTATGAGTGTTGTTTGATTCTTAAGATGCGATAGTTGTTCATGTGTGCTCATTGAGGAATGGAAGGGTCCCCATCAACCGAAATCTACATACAAGTGTAACATAGTTTGATTTTTGTTATTTCCTTTCTACAAGTTTGATTTACTTTCTGCAAATATGATTTACTATCCTAGATTTGATTTGATTGTCATTAAACTGATTGCTTACCAGTTATCCTAGTTTTCTTGCTTGACAACTAAATCAATAGTTGTTATTTATTTCTTTCTCAATAGTTGTTATTTACTGCTTCCTCATTAGTTGTTATATAGTGCTTTCTAAGATTATCATATTTTGTTTCTTATATTTGTTCATAGATTAGTTTATAAGTCTTTAGAAAGGTCGTGGCATCATTCATTTCACCCTTAGAATCTAATTCAGTTTTCTTGCATGTGATTTCTTTTGCAGTTTTCTTTAGTTATAGTTGTTGAAGCATAAAAATTGTTACTGAAGCATGAAAATCGATAGCTTGCAGACTTAAATGTTAAAATACACAATAGGTATTTAATAATAATAATTTATTATATATAAAATGTATAAGTGATGATTGTTACAATGAGGAGCCGCATATATATACCTAAGCAGGTGTCCTTTCGTGACTGGGCATGTCTTTTCGACATGCCTTTTCTCTTAACTTAATGACTATTTACCCTAATCAATATTTGATTATTTACTATTTACATTTATTTTATTTATTTTACTTGTTATTATATTCATAACATAGCCCCTTCTTTCAGAAGCTTTGTCCTCAAAGCTTTAATATTGTCGATTTTCTTCACTTTAGTGTTTGTCACACAATATTTTCTTCACTTAGTGTCTGTCACTCGATGCATATAACGTGGCAAGCGTCTTGTCATGTAGAATCTGTAGATATTCCCTTGTATTTTTTATTTTTTTTCAATTATACCCTATATATACCTATATATATATAGTATATATGATATATATATATATATATATATATATATATATATATTATATATAATATATATATTACTATATATATATATATAGTATATAGTATATATATATATATATGTTACGAATTCATTAATATTAATGTTATGAAATGTTATTTTGAACATGACGAATGGAGAGGTCACGCCTTTTGATCCGTGGCTCAAACAACGACGATGTGCTAATTCAACGAAGCAGACAGCGGAATCGACGGTGTAGGCAGGCCGGTTGGACAGTGCTGTTTAATTTTGTTTTGTTTGGCAGCAGATGGTCCGATGGTTAGGGTTGGACATACGCAGTAGTGGGTTGTTTGAACAATGCAATCAGTGGTGAATAAGTCGAGATGTTGACAGCGAAGAGAATCGTGGGTATGGTTGTCTGAAGAGTTGGTGGCATGATTTTCATTCAGGTCCTGATCTGAACGAGGCAATAACACAAAGATGGACATCCCCTCTACGATGGTGAAAACCATAATGCCTCTGTTTAAGTGGTTTCCATCCACCTCTGCGGCCACCATTAAATAATAGAAACAATCTCCAGAAAATATGGTTCCAGGACCCATATGATCCACCTCTTCAAATGCCACTAAATGGTCCAGCAACAACCCTACCATCGTCCACATCTTGTTAGTGGAATCATGTATTTCCACTATTTCGTATAAATGGATAGCAGAGAATGGTACCACCAACACTTTGTACTCATTTTCTCCTTCTTCAACGATGCCTATGATCCCTATCGGAAAAAATCTCCATGTTTGCCATTGGACACATGATTGGGTAAAATCGTGAATTACACAGCATGCACGCAGAAGCTGCACTGTCAGTTATCCACTTTGTAGCTTCAGCATCCAAAATATCCATTGAAGTACTAAAAGTTGTATCTGAAAGGGTTTCATCCATCTCTTTCCAAGCATGCTCCAAAGTACCTCTTGCCATAAGACGATTTGGAACAGAGGGTTTGGCTCCTACAAAATAACTACCAACCTTTCTGGGAATCACTACCAGCATCTCACTCACGACAGTCCACATAGTCACTTCCTCATCTTCATGTTGCCATCCAAAGTCTTCCTCAAGAAAATACACCCCAGCGACACACAAACCTCTGTTCCATTTTTCATGATCACTTGCTAACATTGGAGG
The DNA here is from genome assembly GCA_000404065.3 of Pinus taeda. NCBI lineage: Eukaryota > Viridiplantae > Streptophyta > Pinopsida > Pinales > Pinaceae > Pinus > Pinus taeda. The sequence goes on along the minus strand of APFE030925557.1, from coordinate 79,806 downwards.
AACAGAGATGGGTATCCAGGGGCCAGTTTCATGTTCTCTCTCTGCCAAAATTTTTGTATATTCTTCAATTACATCTAGCTCTGCACCTCTACCACCAGACAATTCCTGAAATTTTTTTGTTCTCTGATATGAAAAAACCCTATCTGGACATACAACATTACTTGGCAGAGGAAGAACTGGTTAAATGAAATAATAAATAGCTTTTAGCAAAGCAACATTATTGAGAAACCGGTAATGATGGGAGACAACCAATCCCTCATAGGGTGCATTTTTAGGCCCTGTGGCATGCTTTATGTTCAATAAGCTTAATTTTGAATGTGTTGGCAACATCAACATTCTAGTGACAACGCTAACTTTTCCCTCCCCCATCTGATCATACTGAAATCTGTCTTCCTCACTTTCCATAAATTCTTCAATGATTTCCCATTTTGGTTCGTTTGTTATTACTGTCAGTTTATTCCCTTGATAATTCATTGGCCTTTTTATTTGTAGGAGTATCATATTGTCGTTGGAGACCTCCTTTCTGTGCATGGACTTGACTGCTTGAGGAGACAGCTTTCCTTCCACTCTGACTTCTCCCAAATAGCTTGCTCCATCTTGCTAAAATAACCATTTCCATGTTGGAAATAACTGATGTACAATAAAATCGAATTTTATTAACAGTCTGCAAGACATTTGACACTTGAACAAGGAGGGATTTATGCAGTGGAAAATGACAAAGAACCTTCAATAAAATGTGTAGCACAGTTGTTTTCTCCTCAACTGATGCTAAACGACCATATATTTCATTCTTTGTGATTGCTACTAGGCTTAGTTCTGATCTTCTTATGAGTAGTTGAGCCTCAACACCAAAACTCAATATGCTCCAATTATTCCAGCCATTTGGTTCAGGTGGGCTTCTAAAGAATTCATCAGTGTGATCAAAATGTAAATCCCTCTTAACTAATGCATTGGGATGCACTGGAAATTCTCTTATACTTAAGAGAATGTTTCATTTCTTTTTTAGAATAGGACTAACAAATAAAAACAAGTTTTTGTGATTTTTAGCATAAATTTGCAATTTTATGGTGTAGTAAGAGCCGTCCATTTACTAACCCTTGGCAGGAAAAATTGCAATAAAACAAATGATTGTGAATAAGGAGCACAAGAGAAGACCAGGAGCGATAATTTCAGGTATGAGATATATTCTTTTCATTTTATTTTCTACATCCAAATTTAAAAAAAAATAAAAATAAAAAAATAAGGAAACAATTAATGAATTCTCAAGTATTCTCTCCTCCGACGCTTTGTGAGGAATGGGGGATCAGAAAGGAATTTTCATGTTAGAATATATATATATAATTATATATATATATATATTATATATTATATTATATATATTATATATATATATAAATATATATATATATATATATATATAATATATATATATATATATATATATTTATACATATATTATATATACATATATATATACATATATATATACAATATATTTACATATATATATACATATATATACAGTCACAAAAAACCGGAAGCTCTGTTGGATTAGTGGCACAACTTATGGAAGTTAACCTCATCCCCGAGATCCAAGCTTTTCTTCTGGTGCGTACTCAGGAACAAGGTACCCACAGGAGATAACTTACAGCGCAGAGCACACCACGGCCCTACCTGGTGTGCGTTATGCAAATCAGCATCGGAATCTATAGACCACCTGTTCCTACTATGCAGGGTCGCGCTAGAATTGTGGGCTGACATTAAAAACACCATTGCTTACAATGGGACCTGGTCAGGACAAAATATTACGGAGGCTTGGTCTGAATGGACTGCGAGACATAAAGGAACAAAATCGATGAGCCTCCCTGCCATAGTAACTTGGCACATATGGAAGGTGAGGAACCAGATCATTTTTCATGACAAACCCGCTCACAGGAACCTGTTGGGAGCTCGTATCATTGCGGCATTCAATGAACTGCCAGAACCCCCTCCTGCACATGTTCGTCGCCCCCATCCGCCACCCCACATAGATCAATCCACCCCATGAGCGTTCTTCGATGGCGCAGAAAATCAGCAGAGTTGTGGAGGCGGTATCATTATACACAAAACGAACCAGCATTACTACAGAATCAAAGCAGGACTGGGCACTGGCTCAAACAATTTTGCCGAGCTTATTACACTCAGACACCTCCTCCACTTCGCAATGAGCCATAATATCACTTGCATAAACATATTTGGGGATTCAAAAATCATCATTAACTGGTTCAACAACATTTCAATCTGTCACATACACACACTCAGCATTATTTTGCATGAGATTCAGGAATTCAAATCTGCATTTAACAACATCTCATGTTCGCACATCTACAGGGAACATAACGAGAGTGCTGACAGATTATCCAAGGAGGCCATGATAATGGACAGAGTAGTATGGGAAGTCACCGAAGTTCATGGACAACGGGAATTCAAATATTACCACCGTCCATACATAGATCTGAGATACCAGCAAGCACCAGAGCAATAACTTTATGAACTTTTTGATTGATTTTAACAGTATTTATGTAAATATCTAGAACATATAGAGCAGCAAGCGAGCCAATAATGGCTTTTTTTGTAAATCTTTTTGCAAAGTGAAAGATGACCCTACGTGGAACATCTAAAGTTTGAACTGACTTCTATTTTTTGAAGGCAAATAGGCACACTGTTATACAGTGACCTCAAGCATATACATAGCGATATCAATGTAATTTTCAAATCATAATGAAAGTTACAGATTTTTCCAGTGGAAAAAAAAAAAAAAAATAAAAATATATATATATAATTATATATATATATATATATATATATATATTAATAATATATAATATATTATATATAAAAATCTCATTAGGTGGGGGTGTTGAATTAACTAGATTTTCACATAGTTCCTTACCTAAGTCATCAATGAATAACATTAATCATTTTATGTCAAAACTAGTTGTGTCTATACCGTAAGAAATTTATGTTCTTCCAGAAGTCACATCAACATCCATTCCTTTGACCCTGTATTTTTTCCACACCACGCCCTTCATGACTCTTTCTCCTCATTCTAGCATAATCTTAACATACTTCCACCATTTAGCACATTCAATATGAGTTCCTCCACCTCGTCGACCTTTACATATCCATTCCTGATGAGTGGATATTCTAGTTCCATTGTGTCTAGCATCCCTATGTCCAATGTTGGAGGGTGTAACTTCCCTTTTTCATATGGCTCCACGGGCCTCAATATGGGTCCAAGTATCTCAGCAAGAAGTATGACAATACCTAATAATGGATTTCCATATGGTTGGAATCATTTCAATTTAACCATGTCATCCTCCGGTAGTGTTGGTGACATGTTCATTTCTAGTGGGTCAACTAATCCTCTTGGGAGTCAACAGATTGGAGGATCTACGTTCCAGAGTCACACATATTATCCTTGGAATGCCTTTAGGGGGACAAGCACTTGATACATGTTTAATTCATGGGTTCCTCATCCTATTAATAGCCCCTTTGCATCCCCTTATGGCCCAAGACTTCAAAAACCTCTTGGAAATTGGAAACCCTTTTTTCAAAGGGGCCACTTACCCTAGGGACATTAACCAATCTCAAGTCTACCTGGGCGGTAGATCTAACAACTCTGGCCAACCCAATCTGGTGAATAGCTCTAATAGTAGAAACAATGTTATGGGGGAAGCACCTCCTCCACTTGAGTCACAAGGGGCCTCCAACCCCTCCCAAGCTTCATTCACATCTCCTTTCTTAGAAACTCTAATTTTATTGATATTTCTAAGTTGATGAGTGACCCCATATGACTTAATATTACATGGCCACCTACTCCCCATAATATTCCAACAAACATTTTGAAATTTAATGATAAGCATAGAGAAGACCTTGTAGCTCATATCACCACTTATCACTTATGGTGCTCATCCAACTCTTTCATGGATGATGGTGTTAAGATGTGACCTTTTCAGTAGACTCTCACTAGCAATGCTGCTAAATAGTATATTGATCTCAAATATGTCACTTACAATACGTGTTTGCTATGAGGCTAGTACGAATATCCTCACAACCTTCCACCAGGATGATTCCATGCATATTTATAATCATATTCATGAGTGGAGGTGATAGCGAGCTTTGCTTCGAACCAAACTTCCAGATGAAGTCCTTCGTAAATGGTTTATAAAGTCTTTACTACTCGACATCACTAAATATGTGGCAAAGGGTGAAGCAAAAACCAAAGAGAAAGTGATCTTGCATGCCCACCAACTCAAATTTATTTATTCTCAATTGGGTACCGTGTATCAATACATAAAAATTCTACTTGGCCATCAACTAGTCAACCAACTCATAAACCTGGAACCCATGTCAATGGAGTCATGGGCTTTGTATCGCCTACCAACATAAGACAACTAGCCTCTCAAATGGGCCAACTGAACATCTCTTTTAGCGCCCCACATTAGAGAAATTTTGAGATCTAAAATGGGCCTCCTAATGAATATTATAAAATAATAGTGGAAATAATAAAACAATATTAAATTACATCATCAAATTTTAGAGGCAAAAAAGAAAAACAACTTCTTCAACTCATAGTTTCAACATATCTCCCTACGATTTACTCAAACTTCGAGTGGGAGAATTCATTAGATGCAGAATTTAACTACTTATCCAAAGAGTACCCATGTTGCATACTTTCAATGGACTCTGCTACATGGAAAATGAGAAATACATGAAAAAGCGTGATTACAATCATGTTTTTTCATTTATTTCTCAATTTTCATGTATCAAGGTCCATTTAAAGTATGCAACATGGGTAATATTGTAGGTTTTAACCCCGTACAGAAATTACCTGCATACGAATTCTAAATCACAGGAAAAATAAAAATGCGAGAGCATAACACATAAAACACATATACACATAGAGATTTCCCACTGGATCTCAAGACCGAGACTACCAGCTTGATTTTTTCATTATATTCCTTTCAATGTTACAATACATATTTATACATGTCGAAGCATCCAATACCATGGAACGAAAACCATCGCATCCAAAACTATGGACCAAAAACCATAGGTAGGTTCGCCCAACCTAATATAGGGTCCAAAAAAAAATTTCTCGAGGCGTTGCCCCGAACCCCATAGAGGGGGGCTACCCGCCCCCCTCTAACCCCCCAGTTCACTACGTAGGTTAGTCGTGGAAAGAATATAACACAACCCAACAAATATTTTGATGAGCAATTAAATTATGCATCCAACGAGTGTTCCCACTTGAAATTTGAGTAACATCATAGGGAGATAATTTGAAAATATGAGTTGAAAAAATAGTTTTTTATTTTTTATTTTTTAATCTTTTTACTTTTTCACTCCAAAAATGGTGAGTCAACCCCCATGGTTGACATCATCATCTTAAATCCTATTAGTTCCTATAAACTTGATTTTGGTTGTACATTTTTTTTAGGCCCATTGTTTACCTCAAAAATTCTCTAATGGCTAGTTATTCTGCTACCCAAACTCCACATGTCCTTGTTCCCACCTCTGAGGTGAATTTTGTTCAATCAACTTCAAATAAAAATCCTCAAAAACTAGGAGGGAAAAATAAAAAGAATCAATATAAAAATTCTAATGCAGAACAAGGTTCATCACAAACCCAAGACAACACTAGGAGTGGTAATCAAGGGAAGAAGTGCAATCTCTTTCCCTGCAAGATTTTTCGAGATGATATTATTACTCATGAGTGCCCCCGGATGGATGAGATTCATAGATATTTATTACAACAATCTTCTCATCAACCTATTGTCTTGACAAATCCCTTTCTGTCCCAACAATAAAACATGGTTGTGAATCCTCCACCACCTCAACAAGGGGAGAGTGGGGGAAACTCTTCTAATGCCTTGCCTCCAACTCAGGGTATGTTTATGGTTAAGTCAAGCATAAAATTTAAAAACCAAAGCTCATAATTACAAGAATCCTAAGAGTGGTACTTCTACCTTGGAGCCTGTGAACCAACGTACATTGGATAGTCAACTTCATTTCAATAAACCATCACTGACCACTATCATGCACCTACCTAAGCATGCCCTTCGAAATATTATGCACAACCCCAATGTGAAAGTTGCTCACAATTATAGTATTGTTGAGGATCTGACCCAAGCTCTCACTGCCATGTTTGCATCCCTCATAATCAAACATTATGAGCTTCAATCCATCTCTTTGTAAACCTTGCACTCCACATCATTTGGACTTCTAGGTAATGGTCCACATTTTTGGACAACACATTCATAAGATAGTCTTAGATGAGGGGGCATTGACATGTATCATGTCATCGAAGTGTTCAAAAGCTTTAGGTTCTCCCACTTTTTCTGCACCTAAATCAACATGGAATTCCTTTGATGGGCACACCTTATAGCCACAAGGGGAGTTTTTAGTGTTTCTTATCGATTTAGTAGGAAAAACAATCTTTGTTGAGGTTGAGGTCATCGATGCACCGTTAGATTATAACCTCCTCCTTGGGAGAAGTTGGTTCTACGCCATCACCATTATCATGTCATCGATCTTCTATGTCGTGATGTCCCCACATGAGGGTAAAATAGTCATTATCAACCAATTAGAATCTTGCAAGACTGATCTTCTATTTCACAATAGTTAGTCAGTCCCCTTTTTAGGAGAATTTAACCACTCTTGCAGAGACTATTGGAATAGAAATGTTCAAAGACTCATCAATGATGTGCACATTTCCCCTTACTCCACTAGACCCATGTCCATCTGCTTCCCCGATTAAGATGATATATTTTGACACTTATGAGTCCCTTGGACCTCCTTATCCTCAAGTGGTTCATGTGGAAGATGAATATAATGGGGGCATAATGCCACCTTTTTTGGAAGTAATCACCTCTTCGGTGATCCCACCACCACCTAATGGCACTGGTCAGAAAATCCATCATAATATGGAATATGATCAGGATCCTATGCCCACACAGGTTATCACTCCATCACTTTCACATGAATTCCTTGATACAAAGTTGTCTTCATATAAGTCCATCTTGCAGGTCATGGCTTCACAAGATAACGTAAGGGAGACTATCCCTCATGATGCCTCTACTCTTCCGCATATGGAATGGATGAAGATTGGAACTCAAAATCCTAAACCGATCTCAGGGGAATTTCGTGAGTCATATAATGAAGTACAACCCTTAGATTAGATCAATTTAAGGATTTCTTGCATTGAGCTTGCCACCGAAATATCCACTCTAACTTCCCCCATCAACGAATCTCTCATACCCTCTTCATGTCTTGATCAAAGCTATCAAGGAGCTTTCTTCACTCATGATACCATTCACCCTTTACGTCCACAGTTTGTTCTTAATAATTCTATGGTTCTAGGCCATCCTTGGAATCATGAACCTTTAAGAACATAGACCTTAGTTGGATGCGGCATGGCCCCGTGATGGTGCACCATATGTTGTTGACAATTGTACATGAGTTTATACCTTGGAATCCTTGGCATATGCCCAACAGTGGACACTACATTGCATAACCTATCAAACTATATCATGCTTTATACACACACACACATATATATATTCAAAACAAAACAAAAAATCATCTATTTTTATAATTTCCCTAAGGTATATCATTGAAACTGGCATGTAGGACTAGGACCCACTAGTCATGTCACTGCATTATTGGCCTCTTCCATATCCATTTCAATTTTCCTTAGGGTCAACCTTGTCAATTTGCGACATTATCCACTCCTTTTTTTTGCATTGTAACTTGTGTGATAGAGCCTACCCTCCATGGGCACCCTAGAGTAGCACCCAATTGTCCTTTTGGTTCCCATGTTACAGTTATTTGTAGGTTTGGGGATCTTCTTTAGTATCCTCCATGACATCAGATTTGAGCCTCATGCCTCTCTTTTTCTATCATTTATGGTTATCATCCTATAGGGTGTCCCCACACATTTCATCATGTTTCTTTATGGTCACCTATTCTCACGGTCCTCAATTTCTTGCTAGATGTTTTCACATCGATGCTTGTCCTCATTTCACTTGCCCACTTTGCAACCATGTTCGAACTCTTGCCTTTGCATTAGCCTTGCCTTTGTATCGTAACCTTCCACTACCTTTCATAGAGACCATTTCAATGATGATTTCCATTGCTCTCTGCTCTGCTTAGGTTGGTTTCTTCATCAACCCTTAGAACAAGATGCATACCGTTATAACACTCTCCTCTTTTAAATGAGCTTCCTTTTGGCCTTTTTGTCATGCTCGTTAAACAATGAAAATATGGAGCTCCTTTTTCTATATGTTCATGCTCGTTAAATCTATAAAAAAAAAAAATGCGAAGTCCATTTTGGTCTTCTTTTCATGACTCGTTAAACTCATGAAAATATCAAGCCTCTTTTGCTACCATCTTTTCAGGCCCATAAAACTTATATGAAAAAGTCAAGTTATTTCCATCTTTTCTTGCTCGTTAGTTAAATTGAAAGTTAGTGAGAAATCTCTTGTCTATTCTCAATCTTGGTAATCCATGAGAGTCATGAGTGTACTTTTATCTCTTTTTCAGCCTCAATATAAACTCCACGAAAAGGAACCAATTGAGCTCACTTCTTTGTCATGCTTATTAAAAAATGAAGGGGATCCACTATACAAAAGGGGGAGGGGGGGCGATCTTATTTTTTTTCGCATCCTTATCATGGAAGTTGTATGTCGCCCTTGAAAATGGCGCTTGTTTGAGTCATACTCTTACAATTGGTTTTTACCAGCTTTTTGAATTGCTTTCAACTTGAGTTGGGCCACTTTGTTCCCTGAGTCAGTATCTCACCCAATTGGTTATCCTTCCAATCCATGAGATTTGGTGATGCCTCTTGTGTCACTATTGTGTATGTCGGTATTCTTGAGTCTATGCTTTCAAGTTCACTTTTGTGTCATGTTGTTTTATGTTCAAGGGCAATCTCAGTCACAAGTCAATCATCTACATGTATCATTATACCCTTTTTTTCAGCCATCTCAATGTCAGTTGTACATCACTTCTTCATTTTCTATCATCAGAGACCTTATCTTGGTGTCAATTTTGTGTTGATGATAGGAGATACATTAAGGCCCTCCTTCGACGAATCTCTTCCCATTGACTCCAACACCTTCTCCGGGATGTAGATCTAGAAACAGTCTAGTCCCTTGGAGATTGCAATCATTAGTGGCAGGTTTCATCGCAGCTTGCATCAGGTTTTCATCACCGGCCCACGTCGAATAATTATGTGTAGTTCTCGACTTTATCACATTCATTTGCACTTTTTGGATTGTCCTTAGTACCTTGGGAACCATTTTCATTCTCGGTGGTCTCCCTTGCATTTGTTAATGGGATACATCAATGTCTAGTAATCAGATTATCTCCCTGCATGCTCAACATCATCTCATTCATGCACATGTAATCAAGTCATGTCATTGGGGTGTGTGTCGAAGACCTTGGAGCACTGAGTCCACTTCACTCATGATCATTGCCTCCCCCAAGTTGTGATTGGAGAAACTATTATGTACTTTGATGGCCACATTGGGGCAACTCACATAAGTATCATGACCATTCCTTGATGACATCATTCCATAGTATGTTATGTCGGCATCTATTTACTCTATTATGTATGTACCAAGAATGGGTATGCCTACCTTAGGGATGTATTTATCTATGTATCTGACTACACTTTTGAGTTTCTATAGGTCTCTTGTCTGTGATATATCCTTACCTCTCTCATTAGTTCTTTTTGTAATGTATTTTGGCCATCGGCTTCTCTTATGATCTCATGCATTAGGGGAAATTTTTTATAGCTCAAAAAGCCACCCCCTAGGTCAAGAAGAAAGCCTCATCCTTTACCAAGTCAGAGGATCAGTTTGTGATTGGTGAAGCACCAAAAAAAAATAGAAAATTAAATTAAAAATTAAAAATATATATATATATAATAAATTATAAAAATTATAAAAATAATAATAATAAAAAATAATAAATAATAAATAAAAATGAAATAAAATAAATAAAATTAAAAAGAAAAAAAAAGAGCAAAATAAAAATAAATAAAAAATAAAAAATAAATAAAATAAAATAAGAAATAAGAATACAAAAAAAAATAAAATATAAAAATAAAATAAATAAATAATGTTTTGAGGGTTCAACACTCCTTCTCAGCTTTAGGAACTGAACCAAAGAGCATATCAACACTCCATCTAGTGTTATGTGTTGCACTAGAAAGTTACCAATGCATTCTCTACATTGGAGCTCTAAAACAATGTGGTATTTCAACTGGATTTGGTCCAAGTTGACAAATTTGATTAAAATAGTCACGGTTGATTAAAATAATTATTGATTTGATCTATCCTAACTATCACCTTGATATGGTTGAGAAAGTGTCTATGTGCAAGAAAGGCCAATTATGATCGAGTTCTATATAAATGAAGCCCTTCACTAGTTATAGGGAATAAAATAGACTATGTGAGAATGCTTGTGAGTTCCTTCTATGACAAACTAACATTATTAGGTGCATACAGCAGTGAGTGTTGAGGTTAAGAAGGTGATCCAAGCAAGGACCAAAGGAGTCTCAACTATGTACTTCTTAATATATAAAATATTTTTTGAAAAAGTTACATTGAAGATTTTGGTTGACGCGTTTCGAATCAGCAAGTGTGGTTCATCTTCAGGACACGATGAAGAAACAGATCAAGTAAGAGGTTAAATAGGGGAAAAAGGTCAACCTAACAGCTAGGAGAAAACGGCTATATTTGACCAAGGGAGAAAAGAAGACAAATTTAAATAAAATTAATTTTTTAATGGTATAATATCTTATTTAAAGTTTAATTTTTAAATTTAATTATATGTTATTTATGTTGTTGTTTATCTATTTATTTATTTTATTATTTTATTAATTTTATCAACCTATTCCTCAACACCTATATTTGAATTATAGTTATAATAATTTTTAAAAAGGTTTTGATCTTATTTGAAAATACATTAATATTCTATTAAATAATCCCAACAATTTATTTTGCCTGGGGTTTATTAATGATAAATTTTTATTTGTTTTAAAAATTACTAAATAATAATTTTTTATTTAATTTAAAAATCATTATTTTTTATTATAACTATATATAATATATGTATAGAAGATATTAAGTTTAACAATACTAAGTAATATGTAATATATACTAATAGTGGATATTAATTTCAACAATACTAAATACTAATAATAATATTATATGTATATATATACTAACATTAGATAAAATTTAACTATATTCATAATAAAATTATAATATTAATATTAATATTAAAATAAAAAAATTAAGAAGAGAGGGTGGGAATCTAGCAGCTACTAATTTTCCAGCTGTCATCCCTACTAATATTACTGGAAGACCTCTCAATTTCAATGGCTTCCATAAACTTACAATGATGAAAGTGAGGAATCTTAGCGATAACCTTAGCCTCCTCAATGCATATATGGTGCTTGGTCTTTTATGCATGTTCGGCCAAAGCCGAGGATTTGGTCCTCCCATGCTTGATATCCGCAGTGTGTTCCTTAATCCTTTGGTTAATAGAACGACTAGTCTCACCGATGTACGAGGTTCCACCGGAACAAGGGATGATATAAAAACCTTTCGTGTCCATAGGGTTCACCTTGTCTTTGACAGATTTAAGGGAGCTTCTGATGGTGCTAAGGGGTCTAAAGGTTAAGGGAATATTATGGTTTTTCATGATTATCGTAATTTTGTTTGTGGTCCCCTGGATGAAGGGGAGGTGGACTCCTGAAATGCGACCAATGGGTTCTTTCTTGACCTTGGGACCCTTACTCGCTTTGAGGAAAGCTTTAACACTCTGCTGCCTACTATAACCATTCTGGACAAAGAGATTTTACCCCATTATATTCATGTTTCTTGTGTTTACATGAATTTATTGGTTTGTATGCATTAATCTTTGTGGTTGCAAGATAGGAGAGAATTTTGTTGTCTTTGTGTGCAGATTTTTAGTGAAGATATGGAGCAAATATGTTAGAAGGAGATCTTCATGAAGCTAACATCACCAATAGAGTTTAGAGATATAGTGATTTTTATGTAAGTCTCATCCATTTCTCGACAATTGTTAACTATTTGCATATGTTTGGTGTGCATTTCCTTTGATTTTCTTATCACCTATTCACAACACACCATCTAGGTAAAGATTTATTCCTCTTGGTAAAGCTTGTTGGGACTAAGTTAGCCCACTATTGGAGGTGAAATCCTCTCTTAAACATGCATTTGAAACATTCTTCAAAGTGCCCACCTTTACCAACAACATATTTTTGTCTTCAACCATATCCCTCACAAAGTGATATTGAACATCAATATGCTTTGTCTTCGAATGATAAGCAAGGTTCTTTGCCAAGAAAATTTCACTTTGGTTGTCATGGTCTATCCTTATATCTCATTGTACCAATCCCATACTTGAACACAATCTCTGCAACCAAGTTGCTTCCTTGGTTGCATGAGTGGTTGTCATGTATTCAATCTCTATAGTTGAAAGTGTCACTACATACTGTCTCTTACTCATCCAACTAACTAATCCTCCAAACAAGTAAAACACATACCCACTTGTAGGTATTCTCTTATCTAGATATCCAACCCAATTTGCATCAACAAAGCCATGTATCTACAACACTCCATCCAATCTTGGTCTTCTTTTGTAGCACAAACCATAATAACTAGTGCCACGCAAATACCTGAAAACCTACTTCATTGTTATCCAATGTTCTTTCCCTGTTTCTGACATAAACCTACTCAATACTCCCATTGCATGTGCAATGTTTGATCTGGAACATACTATTGCATACATCAAGCTACCAATTGTAATCGCATATGGAACATGAGACATGTCCTCTTCCTCTTCCTATGTCTTGGGACACTGTTAACTTTGCACCTACATGAATAAGAACCTTCATCGGTTTACTATCTGGCATATTAAACCTCTGTAATATTGACTCAACATACTTCCTTTGGTTTAACCAGAGCTTCCTATTTGCCTGATCTCGTATAAGCTGCATGCCCATTATATAGTTTGCAACACCAAGATCCTTGATGTCGAATTTAGAGGGCAATTGGGTCTTCAAATCTTGGATAATTTCTTTTTCATTTCCAATCAACAACATATCATCCACATATAAGACCAAATAAATAACACGGTCACCAATTAATTTAGAATACACACAATGACCCGCTTTGCTCCTTGTGAAGCCAAATCCCTGTATATATATGTATTAAATTTTTTATACCACACCCTTGGTAACTGCTTAAACCCATACAGAGACTTGTTTAACCTGCATATCAGTTATTTCTTAGCCTTCACTACAAATCCTTTTGGTTGCTTCATGTAGATCTATTCTTTCAGATCCCCATGAAGAAATGTTATCTTCACATCCATTTTTTCTACCTCAAAACCAAAAGCAACAACAACAAATAAAAGTAATCTAATAGAAGCTAACTTGGCAATAGGAGAAAAAGTATCACCAAAATCAATTCTCGACACCTTGAAATAAACTCTTGCTACAAACTGAGCTTTGTATTTCTCCATTTTTCCTTTTGTATTAATATTATTCTTAAATAATTGTTCACTGCTAATGGTTTTCCTTCCAACCAGAAACTCCACCAGATCCCAAACCTCATTTTTGTCTAAATATTCCATTTCTTCAACCATGGCCTTCTTCCATAGTTTTCCATCCATTGAATCCACTTTCTTCCTAAAAATTTTGGGATCGTCATCAGTGATAGATAAAGAAAAATTTGAACAGAAATCAGATGGACTATTCCTCTTTGGTTGCCTTCTCTCCCGAACTGATCTACTCAAAATTGTAGTGTGTCTCTTCCTCTTATGATTCATGTTCTTCTGTAGAGTAGGATTCTTCCTCCTCCAATTCAAACTGTATCTTCTTTAGTTCATTTTCCTTTGGTAGGACTTCATGTTTAATAACATATTTCACTTCTCTAAACACCACACCTCAATTGTACAGAACCTTCCTTGTTTCTGGGTTCCAAATCTTGTAGCATTTTAAACCATCCTTATACCCAAAAAAGATGCACCTTTCATATTTACTATCCTACTTGGTTCTTTTCTCCTTTGGAACATGTACATATGCATCACAACCAAATACCCTTCGACATGAGAGAGAGGGTTTCTTACCTTTCCATACCTCATGTGGAGGCTTATGCTCCAACGTTGATGAAGATGATTTGTTAAATAGGTAACATGCAATATCCACTACCTTTGCCTATAATTCTTGTCCTAACCTAGTACCACTGAGCATGCACCTCACCTTTTCCATCAACATCCTATCATTTTTTCTGCAACTCCATTATGTTTATGTGTATGGAGTATTCTCTTGTCATGCCATGCCACACTTCTTACATAACTCTTCAAATTTCTTCTTACAGAACTCCCTGCTATTATATGTCCTCAACACATTGATGTTCTTCTCTATCTGATTTTCCACCAAAGCCTTAAATTCTTTAAACTTGTCAAAGACTTCATATTTCTTCCTAGGGAAATATATCCATGTATTCCTCGAGAAATCATCCATAAACGAGACAGACACAAATTTACCCAATAAATGGAACTGACATAGATCCAAACACATCATTGTGCACAAGTTCTAATATCTTTTTTGCCCTCTTTGCACCAGAGGAGAAACTCGCCCAATTTTGCTTCCCATATACACAATGTTCACAAAAATTGAAATCCAGAGAGACATTAGGCATACCTTCTTCCATACCTTTACCATGTAGTATCCAAAGGCCCTTCTCTCCAATCTGTCCCAGTGTTTGATGACACAACATAATCTTTTCACATGTGTTTACAAAAGGGGCTACGTAGGCACCTAGGGGTTATAGTGGTAGCAGTTGGAATCAACCCCATGTCACATGAGTACGAAACCAGCCCAGTTGTCGATTTCCCTAGTCACAAAAAAATAATAATAATAAATAAATAAATAAAATTATAGTCATCTAGATAAGACTTCCACCTTGTTGATAAATTGCAATTATTGTCACTTGCATTTTTAGATGATAAAAGTTCATTGATATATTTTGACTCGATGATTGTCTTTATCTATATCCATTTCCCTGCAACAAAGAATAAAGAATTAGCTCATATAATTGGCAATACATAAAATCAACTAAAACTATGATCAGAGATACACACGCGATCATTTTTTTGCTTACCGTTAATCTTAATTACAAGACTGTAGTAGAATTAGCATATGTAAGGAGGAGTTTCTACCTTTGAAGAATGCAATCTAGCCTTTGTTAGAGGTCAATTCATCCAAATGGAGATAAAAATAAAGTGGAAAGAATGCGATAAGGATAAAGGTTTTGTCATGAACATAAGTATTCACAATGATTATGATGAGGCCTACCCACGTGGTCCCGCCTTGCCTCAGCTGATGTGGATTTACATTATTGAACTGGTTAAGATACGCGTTAATTGGAAATTGATTATTGTTTAATTCGCAATCAACTTGGCATGTACTCTCATTACTCCTCCGTTGGAAACCTGTTCTCCTCGTGATCCTGGCAAACCCTACCTTGTTTTTGTTACCCGGTTCACGCCCTTGTGGTCATTTCTATCTACGGTGCTTGGTCTCAGTGGTCTCTGTGTTGTTTGGTTCCGCCTCTGGTTATTTGTCTGTGATGAAACCCTTTGGTTTTCCGCCTGTTCCATGGTGATATGATGAGGGCTCAGCTATACTATGTCGTTCCTGTGTTGGTTTGTCTGTCCGGCGCTTGGTTTCTGTGGTAAGTTATTTCGGTTCCATCATATGCTCGTTTCGTTTTTCATGGCTGTGAACACTCTCCTTTGTTTGGTTACGTGGGTACTGTCTGGACTGGTCTTCTTGACAATTCTTTGGTTAATTTCTATGGCGTAATGGTGCTCGGTCCGCTCATCTCGACAGCTACCCAAGTCGATGGAATTCAGAGTTCTTTCCTCTCCGGCGCTCGGCTATTTTTGACAAGGTATGTCACAGTTCTATGCTGGAGTTTCTTTACCTTTATTTGCACAGAGACTAACGTTCTTCGGCCCCTCTGTGGGCAGGGGTCTCTGGTTCGGGGTTCTTTTGGCCTACTGTTCCGACTCACTTTAAGGTATGGTCACTCTCTTACATCCATGCTCAGGGTTTTCGTTTCCAGGCTTTACGGCTTCACTTCTTATGCAAGGGTTTTATTTAAAAGAAACCTTGACCTTTCGCCTTTTGTGTCTTTTGCAGGTGTGGCTGTCCTCTGTGTCGTGGCAGTGGCATTCGTCGACTCCTTCCGGGTAGCCCTGTTCATGTTTTGCTTTTCTGTAATGAGTCTTGGTCCTGGTCACAGGTTATGGTCGCTTGTTATGTGGAATACCTGTTTATTTGTCGTGTTTGGAATTCCTAGGTTTGTCAAACCCTTGGCCGTAACTTAGGAGGGTTTGTGGTGTCGGTTGCAACGTTGTTCGGTTGCACTATGATGAACTGTTCTATGTAATTTTTATGCTGAGAAAATACATTGTAAAATTAAGTAGAAGATAGACTCATTCGCTACCAGTTCTGGTTGCTTACCTAGTGACTGTGTTTGTTTGGTTTGAACCCGTAGTGGGTGCTGGTCCTTTCCACCTCTTGTTCGCTTTCTTCTCTGCCAGTTCGTAACTCTTCGAATACTGTAAAGAACTTTTGATATATGTAAATAAAAGTGAAATATTTATACAGCACTGTACATACAGGCTTTTGTTACTGAGGACACATATGTGAATAATCTGTTTGCTTGTGCACTGAAATAAGATGAAGGAAATGTATATTTATTTTCTGTTATTCTCTTGTGTGTGCTCCGTTGCTGAACCCCACTGGGTTTGCTTGCTTTTCTTTTTATACATTGTTTCCAGGCAATTTGGTAACTGCTGGTAGTTGCTCAATTACAGTTTTAGCAGTTACTACAGACATGACTTTCTTTGACTATTAACTAGTTTACTTAGTCTGCTCTTTACAATAGGAATTTATTGTTAACTATCTAATGACCCTAACCTACTATTACCGTTTCTAATTAGAACCTATTACAATAATTCAGACATAATGAACAGAAACTAAAATAACAACAGTTAACAATGTAGCTGACAAAGAAAGAAAGAAAAAAAAACATAAGAACGTGATAGACTTGCTGTCCGTTCAGTGAACTATTTCTCGTCCCCAATCTTTTTCAGAAACTTTGTCCGCCCTCCTTCGGTCTTCACCCTGTTGACCAGATGCTCCTGCATCAGGCTTCTGGGGTAAAAGAGAACTCATGGCTCCGTCCCATGAGCTCCTCCACCGAGTAACCAGCCTTCTGAATCTGTGTCGCGTCGAGCCATGAGCTGTCCTCCATTGGACGGTCTCTCCACTTGACGAGGTAACGCAGATACTCCTTCCTGCGCGTCTTCTTGGCTACCTGGGTGCTGAGGATTCCTTCAATTTCATGGGTCCGGACCGAAGGCAACTGCTTCTTCCAAAGACTGCTCTCTAACTGGGTGTCTCGTTGTGGCTGTACCATCCTATCATCTTCCGCCTGGGCATGATATGGGAACAGGTCTGCCACGTTGAATATAGGTGATATGCCTATATCAGGTGGCAGTTGAATTTCATACGCATTAGCCGAAAAATTCCGCAGAATTTTGCATGGACCGATTTTCTTGTATTTCAACTTGTTATATGTGCCCTTAGGAAACCGTTCCCGGCGCAGATGCGCAAGGACTTCGTCTCCAACATCAAAATGTACCTCTCGTCGCTTTGTGTCTGCGTGCTGTTTGTATTTCTGCGTGCTGTCCTGCAATCTTAATTTGACCTTTTCATGAAGTTCGCTCATTGCTTCAGCAAAATCTTCCCCATCTGCACTTCTCCATTCTAACTGTCCCAAATCTTGTAGTTCATGTACCCCTCGAGGATGCATACCATACAAAATCTGAAATGGGCTAAATCCGGTGCTCCGATTGGGCGAATCGTTATAAGCGAATTCTGCCTGGGCAAGAGCTCGATCCCATAATCGTGAGTTTTCTCTTGTCAAACTTCGTAATAAGTTTCTCAAGCTCCTGTTCACCACCTCTGTCTGTCCATCAGTCTGCGGGTGATACGCAGAGCTGAAATTTCACTGCATGCCCAACTTTTTCCACAGGGTGCGCCAAAAATGTCTCATGAACTTCACATCCCTGTTTGAAACAATAGTTCTAGGTAAGCCATGTAATCGAACTACTTCTGTAAAAAACAGGTGTGTCACGTATGTGGCGTCGCTAGTTTTCCGGAAATGAATGAAATGAGCCATTTTTGAGAACCTGTCCACCACCACCATCACTGAATCATATCCCCGCTGCGTTCTAGGCAATCCTAGGAAAAAATCAATGCTGACCGAATCCCACAGCCTGCTTGGAACAGGTAGGGGTGTGTACAGTCCAGTGTTCTGGTTGTGTCCTTTTGCCAGTTGGCAGATTTTACACCTGGTTACATACCTCTGCACGTCCCGGCTCATTTTTGGCCAATAATAAAAATGCCCGAGCTGCTCCAACGTTTTATCGATGCCAAAATGTCCCGCTAGTCCGCCACTGTGTTTCTCTCTTACTAAATTTTCCCTCATCGAATAGTCTGGAATACTCGAAACAATAATCCTTCCTGTAAATTGAAATCTAGCCATGGGCTTGTATTCCTTAATACGGGATTTTGGCATGCTTCAAAAGCTTCCTTGAAGTCCGCGTCCATCTGGTACAAATCCTTCAGATACTCAAATCCCATCACCTGTATGCCACTTTCTTGTAAGAGCAAGGCTCTTCTGCTTAAAGCATCCGTCATTTTGTTGGCTTGCCCACTTATGTGTTTTAACACAAAAGTAAAACTCACAAGTATTCTACCCACTTGGCATGCATATGGTTCAATTTGTGCTGCTGCGTTACATATTGTAATGCTGAATTATCAGAGAACAAGACGAACTCATTGCCCAGTAAGTAGTGCCTCCAATGTTTCAAAGCTTGGTCCACTGCATAGAACTCTTTGTCATATGACGAATACTTCTGCCGACTCTCATTTATTTTTTCACTGAAAAATGCCACTGGTCTGTCCTCTTGACTGAGCACGGCGCCAATAGCTGTCCCGCTTGCATCACAATGAACCTGAAAAGGTTTACTAAAATCAGGCAGCCTCAAGATCAGCCTCTCCGTTATTTTCCGCTTCAGAAGTTGGAAACTGTTTTCTGCCGCCTTGGTCCAACAAAAAGGTTGGCTGGCCTTTTTGATGGTCTCTAGCATTGGTGCGCAGATCTCACTAAAATTCTTAATGAATTTTCGATAAAAACTTGCTAAACCGTGAAAGCTACGTACCTCAAACAAATTCTTAGGTGACGGCCAAATTATGATTGCTGCAATCTTTTATGGGTACATCTTTAACTCGTTCTCTACAACTACAAATCCCAGATAGATCAACTCCTTCTGCAAGAAAATGCATTTCTTCAAATTTATCAGCAGTTTGTTCTGCTGCAGCTTCTCGAATACCCTTCGAATATGCTGAAGGTGCTCTCTTTTCGTCCTGCTGAAAATTAAAATATCGTCCAGATAGACTATCATGAATTTTCCAATAAATTCCTTTAACATTTCATTCATCAGTCTCATAAAAGTACTTGGGGCATTACTCAACCCAAATGGCATGACCAGCCATTCGTACAGTCCTTCGTTGGTCTTGAAGGTTGTCTTCCATTCGTCTCCCTCCCAAATTCTGATCTGATGGTACCCACTCTTCAGATCTATTTTTGTAAAGTAAGCTGCCCCACTAAGATAGTCCATCATGTTGTCCATTCTAGGCAAGGGAAACCTGTATCGAATCGTAATTTTGTTTATAGCCCGCGAATCCGTGCACATTCGCCATTCTCCACCTTTCTTGGGTGCAAGTACTGTTGGTACTGCACAGGGGCTCAGACTTTCTCTGATCAGTCCCTTATCCAACAACTCCTGCACTTGTTTGCGTACTTCTTCATTGTCCTTTGGGCTCATCCTGTACGCTTCCTTGTTCGGCAAGCTTGCTCCTGGCATAAAATCAATGTGATGGTTGATACTCCTTTTGGGAGGCAATTTATCAGGTAACTCATCAGCCGCAATGTCTTGGAACTCTTCCAATAGCTCCTGTATTTCTTTGGGCAGTTCTGATTTTTCCAAGTTCAGCAATACTGGCTTCATCCTCCTCACAACTGCAAAATTAACTTCATTTTCCTCAACCTGTTTTACAAATTGTTTTCCTCCAATTAATAGCGCCTTTGTTCCGCTTGATTCTGTTGTGTCTTCCTCTCTGATGGGTACAAGTGTGTGTTTGACCCCATCCTTTGTAAATTTATAACAATTGGTCTTTCCATCGTGTGTCACCTTCCGATCATACTACCATGGTCTTCCAAGCAGTATATGGCACACGTCCATTGGCATAATATCGCAGACCACTGTGTCGTGGTACTTGCCAATGTGAAACTCTACCTCGCATTGTTCATCAACTAACAGCTGGTGGCCTTTTTGTAGCCATGACACCTTGTAAGGTGTGGGGTGCTTCAGCCACTTCAACCCCAGCTTTTCCACCATCTCAGTGGCAACCAAGTTATCCGTACTTCCGCTGTCTATTATCAATTTGCAGCACTTTCCATGCGATTTACAGACTGTCCGGAACAGTGCTTTCCGCTGTGTTGGTTCAGCCACCTCCTTGGCTGGTTTTAATAGCAGTTTATTCAAAATCAAAGCTTCTCCTGTTTCCGCCATGTCTTCCACCTCCCGGGGTTGTGCTTCAGCTTCTTCAAGCTGTGCCATAAGTGTTCCCCTCTGACCTGCCTGTTCAAATTCTGGACATTCAAAGGATCTGTGCCCTCATTTATGGCACCTGTAGCACTAGACACTAGTCCCTCTTCCGCGGCCATTCCCTCGTCCTCGCTGATATGACTGACCTCCTCTGGTGCTTTCTCCTTTCTCTGCTGTCCTCGAAGTTTTAGAACTGTTGCCTTCTTCGCTGTTCGCAGCAGCCCTTCCTCTGCCGCAGGACTGTCCTCGTCCTCTGCCATTCCCTCTCCCTCTCCTGTTGTTCTGTTTTCTGTTGATTTTTTCCTCAGCCTTTACAGCACTCTGAAAGGCTTCTTCAATATTCCAGGGAGAAAGAATACTGATTTCATCCAATATTTCCATCCTCAAGCCATTTACGTACCTTGCTGTTTTTTCTGGGGTATCATCCGTATAACCAGCACGTAAATTCACTCGGTAAAACTCTTCTGTGTACTCCTTGACAGTCATACCCTTCTGCCTTAAATTTTGTACTCGCCGATCTAATTCCACCTGGTAGTCTTTTGGCAGAAATCTGCCCTTCAATTTTGCCACCATCCTTGACCATTTTCGTATCGGCAACTTATTCATTCATTTTCTGTCCGCTTGGACACTGTCCCACCACAAGAGGGCGTGTCCCTTTAACTTAGTTGCAGCGAACCTAACTCTTCTATTCTCACTGACTTCCTCATTTTCGAAATATTTATCTAGTTCGCTTATCCAGTCCAACAGGACATCTGCGGACAGACTGCCATCGTAATTAGAAATCTTTGTTTTGGGTTTGCTGCTGGCCAATAGAACTGAACGCAGCAGTCTCAATTCCGGAGCTTCTTCGTCTGACCCGTCTGTAGCAGTTACCGCTTCCTCCTCACTGTCATCTCCAAGTTCCAGATCTCTTTGCCTACCCGTCTCCACTGCTTCCAAACGAGCTGTAAGAACTCTAATATGCTCCCTCAATCCTTCATCTGCTCCCCTACGTGCACCTCTTCCACGTCCTCATCTTGGTACTTCCATCCTCTTCTATTTCTAAAAAAAACCTGCTCTGATACCACTTGATGGGGCCAACCCACGTGGTCCCGCCTTGCCTCAGCTGATGTGGATTTACGTTATTGAACTGGTTAAGATACGCGTTAATTAGAAATTGATTATTGTTTAATTGGAAATCAACTTGGCACGTACTCTCATTACTCCTCCGTTGGACACCTGTTCTCCTCGGGATCCTGGCAAACCCTACCTTGTTTTTGTTACCCGGTTCGCGCCCTTGCAGTCATTTCTATCTGCGGTGTTTGGTCTCGGTGGTCTCTGTGTTGTTTGGTTCCGCCTCTGGTTATTTGTCTCTGATGAAACCCTTTGGTTTTCCGCCTGTTCCGTGGTGATATGATGAGGGCTTAGCTATACTCTGTTGTTCCTGTGTTGGTTTGTCTGTCCGGCGCTTGGTTTCTGTGGTAAGTTATTTCGGTTCCATCATATGCTCGTTTCGTTTTTCATGGCTGTGAACACTCTCCTTTGTTTGGTTACGTGGGTACTGTCTGGACTGGTCTTCTTGACAATTCTTTGGTTAATTGCTATGGCGTAATGGTGCTCGGTCCGCTCAGCTCAACAGCTACCCAAGTCGATGGAATTTTGGGTTCTTTCCTCTCCGGCGCTCGGCTATTTTTGACAAGGTATGTCACAGTTCTATGCTGGAGTTTCTTTACCTTTATTTGCACAGAGACTAACGTTCTTCGGCCCCTCTGTGGGCAGGGGTCTCTGGTTCGGGGTTCTTTTGGCCTACTGTTCCGGCTCACTTTAAGGTATGGTCACTCTCTTACATCCATGCTCAGGGTTTTCGTTTCCAGGCTTTACGGCTTCACTTCTTATGCAAGGGTTTTATTTAAAAGAAACCTTGACCTTTCGCCTTTTGTGTCTTTTGCAAGTGTGGTTGTCCTCTGTGTCGTGGCAGTGGCATTCGTCGACTCCTTTCGGGTAGCCCTGTTCTTGTTTTTCTTTTCTGTAATGAGTCTTGGTCCTGCTCACGGGTTATGGTCGCTTGTTATGTGGAATACCTGTTTATTTGTCGTGTTTGGAATTCCTGGGTTTGTCAAACCCTTGGCCGTAACTTAGGAGGGTTTGTGGTGTCGGTTGCAACGCTGTTCGGTTGCACTATGATGAATTGTTCTATGTAATTTTTATGCTGAGAAAATACATTGTAAAATTAAGTAGAAGATAGACTCATTCGCTACCAGTTCTGGTTGCTTACCTGGTGACTGTGTTTGTTTGGTTTGAACCCGTAGTGGGTGCTGGTCCTTTCCGCCTCTTGTTCGCTTTCTTCTCTGCTAGTTCATAACTCTTCGAACACTGTAAAGAACTTTTGATATATGTAAATAAAAGTGAAATATTTATACAGCACTATACATACAGGCTTTTGTTACTGAGGACACATATGTGAATAATCTGTTTGCTTGTGCACTGAAATAAGATGAAGGAAATGTATATTTATTTTCTGTTATTCTCTTGTGTGTGCTCCGCTGCTGAACCCCACTGGGTTTGCTTGCTTGTCTTTTTATACATTGTTTCCAGGCAGTTTGGTAACTTCTGGTAGTTGCTCAATTACAGTTTTAGCAGTTACTACAGACATGACTTTCTTTGACTATTAACTAGTTTACTTAGTCTGCTCTTTACAATAGGAATTTATTGTTAACTGTCTAATGACCCTAACCTACTATTACCGTTTCTAATTAGAACCTATTACAATAATTCAGACATAATGAACAGAAACTAAAATAACAACAGTTAACAATGTAGTTGACAAAGAAAGAAAGAAAGAAAAAAAACATAAGAACGTGACAGACTTGTTGTCCGTTCAGTGAACTATTTCTCGTCCCCAATCTTTTTCAGAAACTTTGTCCGCCCTCCTTCGGTCTTCACCCTGTTGACCAGATGCTCCTGCATTAGATTATTATAATTTAAATCTTATTGGATGGAATATTGTTTCCTATTTTACAGTTTAACCCTATTAATATTCATGGTAAGTGAATTCTTCTTATCCCCCTCCACCACCACCTTCCTTCTTCTAAACTTCCCTCCGTTTTTCCCCCATCCTTCTTATCCCCTTCTTAGTTGTCTCCATCCAATTTACCTCTTCTCTCCAAAGTTCATGCTAATACATAAGTTTAAATTTTCAAGGCATATGTTTCTAGAATGATAAAATAAAATTCAATAGACAATATTGGGCTATTAACTAATAATGTATTTCAATATAATAGTCTTACATACTTTGATAAAATCCCAAAATAGGAAAAGCTTTATTAAGTCCATAAAAACCCCATAAGTCATATAAATTTAAAATAACCAAGATCGAAGGTCCAAAAATTCAACGCATGATCCCATGAATATTTTAAAACCCTGAAATAAACACCCAAGTCAAATATGGGTTAAGAAATAGTATAGTAAACTTGTTTGCAAATTAGATATTTCTACAATTAAATGTATATGGAGAATCATACTTCATCACCCATCCATTAAGCCTAATGTATAATATTCTATACAACAAATGTTATACCTTATATAGAAACTAAAAAGACTTCAATAATTGAAAATGGAATGAAAGAAAACATAAATGACTATAATTCCTTAGTCATACAAACATATAGACCTCTTCATTTAAAATGTATCATTTAACTAGCATAACCATCTCCAAAATTGTGAAGGATACTCATATAACTATGATTGACATATGATATAAACTACATCCATTCATGAAGCATTCGTTGGACAGGGCAACCTCATTCTCAACCAAAATTAAATTACTTAAAGTAGAAGAAAACTAATTATATTTGTCATGAGGAGGCTTGTTGGTATTCCTTGTTGAAGAAAATTCATCCAACAAGATCTTCTTGATAGATAATTAGATTCAATGACCTTATTTGGCTTGTTTCAAACTCTAAATCTTTTGGCCTTTGAGGAGGCTATCTTTGGTTTATTTTGGAGTTCCAAAACCCTCCCATATAAAAAAAAGGTATGTTTTATACGCTGATAAGGACAAATTTCATCAAAAGTAAGCACAATTTACAAAAATTTCAATGTTGACCACTTTCACTAGCCACTAGGTGGGATCCATGTGAATATACTTCTATATAGAATATGAAAGAAATTATTGGGAGTTTTTAGAATTTCCAATTGTCGTACTGCATTGTGCTATGAGAAAAATTTCCAATGATCTAAAATGTTTCCAATGTTTATATTATATCATTGATTTCTAGCCCCAGTTATTGAGAACAAACTTTTGGAAGGTCAACATTAGTTTTAGGGCAACAATTTGGTGCAAAGGTTTACAATTTAAAAGTATGATTGTTTTTCATTAGCTATTTTGAATGATAAATCATTTTCCCTATTTTAATATCTAATACCTCACATAGAGTTATCACGAGCCTTCTAAGCATTTTGATGTGTGTGTCCTAGGTAGCTTGCCTAACAGAATTTTGAAGCAAATGAAATGATAATTGGAAGCCTAAAATCAAATTTATAATTGGACATAGTCAAATTATCCATGATTACCTTTTCAATGGTATTTTGTTTGCCTCATTATCACACCATGTGACTAAATGGTAGCCTTCAGAAAATCAAGTCATTTGGGGGTCCCATAAATAAACTAGTGTTTCAAGTGGTAATGACCATAACCCATGACAACCATGTTAATGGTCCCCCTCCATCCCCATACACCATAGTAACATCCTCCCTCCTACATGCACCCTCCATCCATTGCCTAGATATCCATGCATTGGCATGTTCATCTACTAGCATAAACACATACAACACATACATGACTTTGTGACAACACAATCACAACATGTGATTCAAAAGTACCATGGGTAAAGCTAATGCCTTTATGACATTAGATGATGGTATAGCCATCATAAGACAATGCTACATAATGTTAAATTTCATGTTAACATTGAATAATTTATTGAAATGGCATTGATATCCTAGTATCAAAAACAATAACATAGTTTCCACATCATGTCAACCAACAAGGAAGCCAAAAATCTCAGAGTTTTATTTTTCATCATCACCTACAAAATGATAATTGTAATGCTTATTTTCACAGGAAATCCTTAGTCACTAGACATGTGCCCTCCTAGGATTGTAGGCTTTTACCTTAAATAAGGGTGAAAATTCCAAAGAACATTTTGTGTGTGCATTTCCACAACCCGTAATCATGTTTAATGTCAATTTCTTGATATATGTTGTGTGTAGGTCTATATTTGTCTAACATTTCAAGATGTCTCACCACCCATCAACAAGGACTCAAGCAAAGCATTTTATGCCTTTATCAATCATTTTAATAAAATCTCTTAATAATTTTTTTCTCTTTACATTAAATCTGCTTAATGTTCATATTAATGTTTACTTTGTTGTTTTGTCCTTTATAATCATCTTAGTGCTCTACTTGAGTCCTTGATGATGGGTGGTGAGACCAATTGAAATGCCACAACTCTAAACATGCATGCAACATATATCCAAAAATTGACATGAAACCTGCCAAAGAATACCCTAAAAGGGTGTGGCCCTAGATTAGGATTTTTATCTCTAGAACCCCTAAAGCCCCTAGAAGTGATGATCAACAAACCCTTAGTTCTAAATAATAAAAATGTCATTAGTCAATGGTTATCAAATCAACCAAAAGAATTGAGAGTAATGTTCACACCATTCTAATACATTGTTGAGATTTACAAAGGTCAACAGGAGTATAAATTGAACAAAATCTCACCCAAATTCTAAAAGAGCCTCCCCATAAGTGCATTAGAGAAAGATAGGGCTAGTATGTTAGAGGGTGCAAAAGAAAGATGTAATTGTGTTGAAAACATAAATGCACAATTCATAAGTGCATTAGAGAAAGATAGGGCTAGCGTGTTAGAAGGTGCAAAAGAAAAATGTACTTGTGTTGAAAACATAAATGCACAATTGCACCCAAAAGAAAATCCCAATCACATGGAAATATAAGCTACCTTTAGACTTACCACACTTTCTATAATAGATCAAGAAAATGACAAGATGAAATGATACAAATGGGCTTGAATTGTGTATTTATACAAAACTCAGGTGACATTCTCCAAAGGGATTATGTGCCAACATTAAAGAGATGATGGGGACGAGATTTTGGGGGTGAACCAAAATCCCATTTCCCCAGTAAATCGTTCTTGAGGCCTATGGGTTATGGGCCCACAAAGCCTATCTGCAACGTTTCTCACGATCTCACTTGCCTTATTTGGAATACTTAAGGCCCTCACAACAAACTAGGATGGCGCAACAACATCAGCATCTTCTACATCTTGAGCACTTGTGGCTCTAGATGAATACTTGCGCCGCCTCTTCTTTCCAAACTGAGAAGGTTTTTTATCGCTGGCAAGTGATTCCTCCTTGCTTTCATCAATTTCCTTAGCAATATCACTTTTATCCTTATCTGACTCTTTCCCTAGGTCCTCACTATTCGTTGTAACTGCAGTTGTTCTTGTCCATCTTTGGACTCGTTCTTCTCCATGTCTAAGGGATTTCCCAGAATCCCCTTCGCTTCCTCTACAACAGCCTTCATAGAATGAGTTCTTCTGAAAACTCTAATTTTTGCTTTATCCTTCAACTCATGCCCATTTCCAACAGAGGGAGATGGCAAAGAACTGTCAAAGTTTACAACAGCCCTGGGCTTAACTTTTCCAAGCCCTTGTCTATTACCTTGTGCAGCTTCAACTATGAAACCATCATTCTGTACATCAGTCGAAGATCCATGTTCAACCTTTTCTCCAACAATGTTTTCATGTGTCATTCTTCCAACCTCTGCACCAAGAACAACTTCGAGAGCAGGTGAATGTGATCTCTCAGTGTCTTCGTTCCCAACAGTAGAATCACCCACTTTTCCTGGCAAAGAAGACTGGTTAAAAATCTTTGAATCACATTTCTGCAACCATGACCACTGAAGCCTCGGCCCTTGCCCCATCCACGTTCTCTACAGCGGCTCTGCCCTCTGCCTGCAGCAGCATCGTCTCCACCGTTGCTTCGACTCAAACCTTAGCCTCTAGTGTTCTCTTCACGACCCCAACCTTAAGGCATCTCAGCCTTAAGCACCAATTCTCCTACAATCTACATTGTATCCTCTTACATTCTATCTTCCTCACACGCACAGGTTCCCCTGTTTCTTGATGCCCAAACAAATTCTCAATATCTTGTTATACATACATGGCAGTTTTAACTGAATATTTAACTGAAATTTGTTCACTAACTGAATTCTATTCATTGTTAGCCTGGTTGTCCACGTGTCTTCTTTCTCTAGTTTTTCTTTTCATTAAGGTGCTCAGATGCTCCTGCATCAAACTCCTGAGATACAAAATTTATGACCTCCTGGTCATATGCGTTTCCTTGTCCTTAGCAATTCTACCCACTGTTTCATTTTTTCAGTGGAACTGCCTTCATGGTCTTCTGTGAGCTGCAACCAAACCTCTGCAGTAGCAAGTCCTCCCTGCTACCAGATGCCTTACCAAGCTTCTCTCCTGTGCTTAGTCTTTCGGCATCTCTATGGTTCTCTCCTCTCGAACCAATGGAGCACTCCTGCTCCAAGTTTGCTGCAATCTTCTCACCTTCACAAAATAAATTTTAAAAAATTACAAGCTTACAAATCTTTAGCAAACTGTACCTCTTCTTTCTTCGCATGCAAAAGCTCCTTTCCGCAGGAAATCTTTTCCTGCTCTGATACCACTTGATGGGGACGAGATTTTGGGGGTGAACCAAAATCCCATTTCCCGAGTAAATCGTTCTTGAGACCTGTGGGTTATGGGCCCACAAAGCCTATCCGCAACATTTCTCACAATCTCACTTGCCTTATTTGGAATACTGAAGGCCCTCGCCAGAACAAACCAAGATGGCGCAAGAACATCAGCGTCTTCTGCATCTTGAGCACTTGTGGCTCTAGATGAATACTTGCGCCGCCTCTTCTTTCCAGACTAAGAAGATTTTTTATCGCTAGCAAGTGATTCCTCCTTGCTTTCGTCAATTTCCTTAGCAGTATCACTTTTATCCTTCTCTGACTCTTTCCCTAGGTCCTCACTATTCGTTGTAACTGCAGCATCATTTTGTTCTTGTTCTTGTCCATCTTCGAACTCATTCTTCTCCATGTCTAAGGGATTTCCCAGAATCCCCTTGGCTTCCTCTACAACGGCCTTCATAAAACGAGTTCTTCTGAAAACCCTAATTTTTGCTTTATCCTTTGACTCATGCCCATTTCCAACAGAGGGAGATGGCAAAGAACTGTCAAAGTTTACAACAGGCCTGGGCTTAACTTTTCCAGGCCCTTATTTGTTACCTTGTGCAACTTCAACTGTGAAACTATCATTCTGTACATCAACTGAAGACCCATGTTCAACCTTTTCTCCAACAATGTTTTCATGTGTCATTCCTCCAACCTCTGCACCAAGAACAACTTCAAGAGCAGGTGAATGTGATCTCTCAGTTTCTTCGTTCCCAACAGTAGAATCACCCACTTTTCCTGGCGAAGGCGATTGGTTAAAAATCTTTGAAGCACATTTCTGCAACCATGACCACCGAAGCCTCGGCCCCTGCCCCGTCCACGTTCTTTGTCGCGGCTCTGCCCTCTGCTTGCAGCAACGTCGTCTCCACCGTTGCTTCGACTCAAACCTCAGCCTCTGGTGTTCTCTTCACGACCCCAACCTTAAGGCATCTCAGCGTTAAGCACCAATTCTCCTGCAATCTACATTATATCCTCTTACACTCTATCTTCCTCACACACACAAGTTCCCCTGTTTCTTGATGCCCGAACAAATTCTTAATATCTTGTTATACATACATGGCAGTTTTAGCTGAATATTTCACTAAAATTTGTTCACTAACTGAATTATGTTCACCGTTGGCCTGGTTGTCCACGTGTCTTATTTCTCTAGTTTTTCTTTCCATTAAGGTGCTCGGATGCTCTTGCATCAAGGGAATACATGCCAAGAGGGTTGTTGAAATACTCTATTTACAAAGGGATACTCTCTAAAACTCCTTTGTTGTGCTCAAAGTACCATCCCACTATTACCATTATGTCAATATGCATGATTAAAATGCATAGTTAAAAACTATATATTAATCTATACGCCATCTCTTTATCTTAATTTGAAAATTATGTTGCACCACAAACAGACCACCAAAGAACTAATACATGCTCTAAATCTAACAAAAAATTCCATTTATATAAATGCACAATGGGATATTATTATTTTGAACTGATATATTTCATTGGATGAGAAGTTAAAAAACTCAATAATTATTTTGAATGAAAAGTGATTCTACTTACGAACACGCCAAAAATACTTCTTCTACTTCTTCATACCTCCATTAGATAATATTTATAATCAAGTTATACCGCAAAAGATAATATATTTAGAATTATAATATAGAAATGTGTATAAATTAAAAATGACTTTGACAAATTCCAAAAAAATAGCATCTACTAAATGCATTCCATAAATCCAATGCATCCCACATATCCAATGATAACTTTATTTATATGACATTTAATTCCATAAATTCAATGCATCCCACAGATCCAATGATAACTTTATTTATATGACATTTAATGATATGGTGCAAGTCAATATTTACTTTTCACGAGGTATTAATTTTATATTTGTTCATATATTAATGTTAAATGTTCTAATAAGAAATAACTTAATTTAGTCATCTTTATAATTTTATTAAAGAAAAACAGTCAAATTCATTTTAAGGTGATTGCGAAAATCGTTTATTTTTCATGTCCCCACAATCACAATCTAAATTAAATGCTTCAATTGATGTTAAAAGATAATGAAATTTATAAAAGTTATTTGAAATTCAAACATAATCAAAATGCAAATGAACTGAAAAATAAAATGGGGCTTGAATTTGAAAAATAAAAAGATACATTTGAAACATCAAAATCTTCACTTTTAAGTGCAAGATGGACATTATTAACTACGTAACACGAGAAAGTCAAAAAAGGAGAGATTCCAGATCCATTCATCGTTTTTATGTCAATTCCTATTTGAACAACTATGAGAAAACATTCCTTGTGATACAAAGAAAAAGATTAAAATGCACCATGCATGATGCAACCTAATCCTAATGTCCAATAGAAAAATTATAGTTGGTATGCAGGAGGCAAAAGCTATCCACACAGTCGAGTTTCGTCTGTCTTCGCAACAAGTCCTTCAAAACAATAACACCGTTTGTTTGGAAGTTGATTTTTAATTTTTCCCTTGACACCACACCTCTAGGTACAGCTATGACAATAGCTAAGAACAAAGTTCAAAGAAGGCGCCGACGCATGAAAATCCGACGGTGGCTGTTTTGGATAGTCATAACCAACATTTCAAACACAATCCAAAACAATATCAGCCGTTAATGTTTCCCTGTTTTGGATAAGCATAACCAACATTTCAAACATAATCCAAAACAATATCAGCCATTAATGTTTCCCTATGTCTTTCCTTCAGGATCGGAGTTCCATAGACGCACATACCCATGCCAAGTAAAGCGAATTAGGAAACCAAGATTCACACTTGGTACACACTATACATGTTCAGACATACCAAATAATGTCGTCAAAAGCAGATTGACTGGTATTTTGCTGAAGTGATTTCCAATTTATAATTGATATGAGGAATGGGAGTTTGAAAAAATACAAGCTTTTTCATAAAGCAATAAAATGCATAACATCTTTAGCACTATAATGTTTTGGTCGACAGCATTAATAGTTGTGAAACACTAGATATTATTCTGCCATCCTGGAGGATATCCTAATCCAGATAAGCACTTGAGTATATCATGTGTAGGCATCCCTTACATGGGCTGGTTTATTCCTTGTTCTCATAAAACAGAAAAGAAGTTTTTTCCCAATAAATACAAGTGACAATCACAACTTTTTAACAACGCCTTAACTCCGTTGCCGAATCTCATTTATCGATAAAGACTTTCGGAACGAAGATTCTCAGCTATCTCCGTTTCCCATCTATCTCCATTCTCCAGAAGTTTTTCCTTATCATATAAAAGCTCCTAAAAAGAAATTTGAAAAAAAATCATCATTGCGTACCCCAAACAATAAACGAAAAAGAGCAAAACTGGTCATTGGGAAAGAACTATTTCAGAAACTCACTTCATGTGTTTCTGTGGCGAATTCAAAATTAGGCCCTTCAACAATAGCATCAACAGGACAAGCTTCTTGACAAAAGCCACAGTAAATGCATTTTGTCATGTCAATGTCATATCTGCATATTCACCACTATCAGAAAATCTGGATATGCTTCTTTGAGAATCACAGAAGCAAATATTAGAAATTCGGTACTGAACTCTATGTTACCTAGTTGTTCGACGACTACCATCTTCTCGTTCTTCAGCTTCAATGGTGATTGCTTGAGCGGGACAGATCTGATAAAATGAATGGGGAATACCATTGCAAGAATTATTCACATCATAGGAAATTCCAGTTCTTCAGACAAAATCAAAATGCAGGTCATTCCTAATTTACAAATGAAACGGAAAAAGTACGTATAAACACCGACTTTATATACCTTCTACACACCGCAAACATATGCCTGTATCACCATATCGATTTTATTGAAGAATTTATAATGTATCAACACATCTCAATTTATCAAAGAACTTACTCTGCCAAAACAGCCTCGAACATATTTTCCCATCTCCATGCCCAAGAAAAAAGTGGAATAATATGACACCCCAAATAAGAAACACAAGACACACCACCAGTATTATATGTACTGACCGAGTCAACAGAGATCATGGATGGAACAAGCCAAATTTACTTGAGAAAAAATCATGACCAAGCAAGTATAAACCAAAAAAAAGAAAAAAGCCTATTGAAAATTCAACACTTCCTCTTATTCGACTGACTCCACTTCCCCGTGAATAAATTTCACAAAGATTGTAGGTAGTTTTGCATCTTTTGGAAATATTAGGGGCATTTGTCAGCTGTCCTTTTAACATAAAAAGAGATGATAAAAACAGATGCCCAAAAAAAAAACTAAAAAATGGTAAGAAAGAGGGGTTTTTTCTTTAAGGAAAAAGTGAGGTAATAAACTGTATGAACTGCCTAGCAAAAACACTTTAACCGTGTTGATTTTTTCATGATTTTCTACACTGATAATTAATTCCAATGGTTTCTTCATTAGTTTATCTTATGTCACATTTGTCATTAAGCAATTATACGTAAAAAAAAAACCATCAACAGTAAAACAATAACGACAGCAGGATCATGAAGAGTCAGTTAAACACGAGACAAAATTTATCCTAGGTAAACCCTAACCAGGGAAAAACCCAGCAACCTTTTTTTAGAGAAATTTTTCAATTCAACAAAAAATACAATCTGAGTTCTATAGAACAACCTGGAAATTCCTAGGGCTAGACTAACCCTCCATCCATGAACAACAGTACAAGATTTCCTTCCAGGGTTTCCCTCCAACTATGCCTTCTTCAAGCAGAAATTCGGCCTTCTAATCTGCCTCAAAATAAACCAATGTTCCACGAGGATGCGTCCCCCAAGGTCGGGTGCGTGCACCCCTCGCCCCTGGGACAGGGGGATGTCTGGGGAAACGTTTCCCCACGTCCCCCTTTTGGGGAGATGCAGGGAGACGCAAGGGGGGACGTTTTCCCAGTGTGAGGGATGGGCTATGCATCCACCCTTAAATTTGTTTGTAAACAATGATTTATGACAGGGAAAACGTAGTATTTGACCATATTTCCCTACTAATGCTATGCTATTCATGGTAATGTTAAACTTAAATTTTTAACATTACCATGAAATGACTCAGGATGTTTGAGAGTGGTTCTGACCTCATTGGATTTCATATGAAGAAAGTAGAATTTTAGATCTCACTCAAAATCCAGCAGACTTAACAATTTTTCAGGAATTCATGATTCGATGGAGTGCAATGTTTCCATTGTATTTTGTCATGTACAAGGGTATGGAATTAGTATTTAATCAAGAGCACCAAGCCCTCTATGTACTTTAGAGTGACTTTTAGACTCATCACTCCATTGTTTTTGAGTTTTAGTTATATCAATTTACTATTCCAGTGTTTAGATTAGTTTTTCAAGAATTCAGAATTCGATGGAGTGCAATGTTTCCATTGCATTTTGTCATGTACAGGAGTATGGAATTAGTGTTTAATCAAAAGCACCAATCCATCTGTGTACTTTAGAGTGATTTTTTGACTCATCACTCCATTGTTTTGGAGTTTTAGTTATATCAATTTACTATTCCAATCTTTAGATTTCAATATCTATTATAGTCTATTTTGCTTAGTACTAATTAGATTTTAGAATGATAAATGATGAATTTTAATTTTAAATCAATTTAGAATCTAGAATGAAGAATGATGAATTTAATTTTTAAATCAATGTAGATTCGAGAATGGTGAATAATGAATACTGAATATGGATCAGAGTATTTCATTATTGAATCTCATGGTTTATGGATGAATCATGTATGTCTTAGTAAGGATGATGAGTATGGATCAATGTATTTCATTATTTAATTCAATTATGTATGTATCATTCTATTTACCTTTCATTAACTGAATATGAATTTGAAATATATATATATGATATAATATAATATATTAAAAAAGGAAAAAAAAATTATATACCCACACGTCCCCTGGTCCCCCCTAAAATTCCCTAAAATTTGAGGGTACTCCCACACGTCCCCCTTGTGCGTCTCCCTGCGCCCGTGTCTCCCCGTCTCAGAGTCTTGGTGGAACATTGGAATAAACACAAATTCATCCTTCAAGTCTGTCACAAATTTGTCCTTCAAGTCTATCATGGATTCATCCTTTAAGTTTGCCTCAGAAACGTCCTTTAAGTCTCCCACAGATTCATCCTTCTGCCTCAAAAACGTCCTTTAAGTCACCCACGGGCTCATCCTTCTGCCTCAGAAATCTCCCTTTCTCGCATGCGTGAACAGAGATAAATTATGATCCGAATTGGTCACAAATGGAAGAGCACAAGTCTGAATTTATGGTGATCTAAGATGCCCCCCAAGTGGTGTGTCTCTTGGGCTGAGTCGATCTACACTTTTGGGACTGACTTGACTTGTGTGGAGACATATAATTTAAATTTAAAAAGTTTGATTTCCCTCTTTTGAAGTTGACTTGAGATTCAAATTTTATTTATCGTTTTCTTTCGTATGAAGACCTACAAAAATTTAACACACATCTTAGCTGGGAAGGTATTCATAATGACTTTCCCATGTTCTCATGTTGAATAAAAAATTCTCTATCCCAAGAAAAGGTTGAATGGGCCCAGCTATGTTGATGAATCCATCCACCTCATGTTCTATACCAGAACCATGTGGAAAGCATCCGGCATCAGCATCATGCAAAGGGATCTAGTAACCCACTAGTCACATCTCCTTTGCAAAGGATCTAGCCAAACGCAAGCCAAAAACCCATTGGCAGGTCAGGCACCACTAACAGAAGACTAGTCCTTGGGTCACCAATCTACCAAGTCATCACTTCGAGTCTTGTTAGGAACTCACCTGACCCATGGTAAAACCCGAGTCCCATTTCCCATTCCCACATGTTGTCACATGCTATTGAGGCCCATTTTTTCTATATATATTTTTTTAATCTTTTTTTTTCTTTTTATTATTAATAATAATAATAATAATATCCATTTTTAAGGTCACAACCAAGCCAGACACCAAATTGGTGTATGAGACCCCCTTGTTTGTGGGACAAGGGATCCACCTGCGCGCAACGATTTGACTGCTAAGTCTACGAAGGCATACATACTCTACACCCCTATGGTTTTGAACCTGTGACCTCTTAGGAGGAAACACATGCTCTTAACCATTAGGCCCACTCAAGCTCCAGGTAGGTACCCTTTCACAAATAGGCATGTCTCTAAGACATGCCTTTTCATTATTAACTAACTAACCATTAGTTAATTTACTTATTATTTATTATTATATTTATATTATTATAATTATTATTTATTATCTATTTTTGTTTATTTTTACATAATTTATGTTCATAACATCTCGTGAGATCCCTGCAAGTGATTATTGAATAGCCTAATGCTTGATAGCGAAATGGAGAAACTCCAAATTCTTGTAGCGAAACGCTTCAACGACAACAATGTTGATGCATTTGGCAGTCAAAGACCTGGATCCAAGAACACGGCTCTGTGCAACGGTGGAGTGGTCAGAGGATCGACAGCTCTGATACCAATATAATGACCAAAAGTTGTATATGCAGCGGAAATATTAAAATACTTCATAGACAAAGACTAGGATTAAATTGTATATTGTATTATAGAATTGATGTAGGATGATGACAAATGAGAATGAGGGTCATGTATATATAGCCAGGTAAGTACCCTTTCACAAATAGGCATGTCTCTAAGACATGCCTTTTCATTATTAACTAACTAACCATTAGTTAATTTACATATTATTTACTATTATATTTATATTATTATGATTATTATTTATTATCTATTTTTGTTTATTTTTACATAATTTATGTTCATAACATCTCGTGAGATGCCTGCAAGTGATCAGAACAATCAGCAGAAGTTCATTTGGTCCAACAGTAGGGGCAGTGAGTGGGACCAGCAAGAGGACAGTCATAGGGATCAAGTACAGTGACCAGTATCAGTGTTTCCTCAAGTGCAGTAGATCCAGGGAGTTCTCAGCAGACGGAGCAGCAAAGACAAGATGAGGAGGAGCTGGTTGAACCTTCCACCACTAGTGGTCGAGCCAACAAAGAGGTTCATCAGACATTGAGAGATGCAGAGGAGTTGGTGACTCCATTTGAAGAACGAAGCCCTAGTTCTTCATTGTACTTAGAGGTCAATGCTCATAGGGTGAAGCAAGCATTTTTCTAGGCATCTTTAAATTCACCCTTGCGACTCCTCCATAATTTACATGTATATCTCAATAAGATGTCTTTCTTTGATGATATTCCTGCTTTAGACATCACTAGCATCCCTAGGAACCCTAATCATGTCACAGGAAGGATGGTACGTGGGGTGGCCATATTTGATGGTGATTCACTCTCCACAATTGATCATGTGGAAAGATTTATTGCACATGCTTCAAAGGAAAAAGTGGTCCACTAGGATGTCCTTAT
The DNA here is from genome assembly GCA_000404065.3 of Pinus taeda. Taxonomy (NCBI): domain Eukaryota; kingdom Viridiplantae; phylum Streptophyta; class Pinopsida; order Pinales; family Pinaceae; genus Pinus; species Pinus taeda. The sequence continues at coordinate 42,805 of APFE030925557.1, read as the reverse complement.
ACTATTGTTCATGAGCTCTCTCCATGGTCATAACTCATGGTTGCATAATCGCAAACCTAGGAGCATCTCATCTATTGAGGAGTTCGTTGATGGCTTTCTCAAACATTTTCAAATATGCCCCGCATTAAGCATTCAAGAGGAAGCCTTCATCAAGCATCATCAAAACCTTCAAAATCTAAGTGATGAGAAGGAAGACGAGTCATCCTTGGGTCCACATGATGAAAAATATGATTTTTACAACACATGTTGGGGAGGATGAGTCTATGGAAAGTCGGTTGAGGCTAACCTTACCTTTCTAAAGGATATTACTCTTGATGACTCTTCTTTTGAGAACCTTGGGGAAGGTAATCCCATTAGCCCCTTGGAAGTTGATATTGGAGATTACTTTCATATTGAAAAGGAGAAATGGGAAATTGTTGGTCCTCAACTTGATTGTGCTCCCATTTAAGATACTGACGGGTAGAATGAGGTTAGGATTGGTCTCCCCTTTATTTATGATGACATATCCATCAATACCCATCGGAAGGAGGATCATTATTTTCCCTTGCATGAAAGAGGAAAGTTGGAAATAATTGATTCTCCTTTTTTGGAAAACCCTATCTTTGATACTAATGATGAGACCCTTGCTACTACCTGCCTTCCTTGTGATTCTGGAAATATATCCAAATCACTTGAGCCTTTAGAATATGATTTTAGGAAAGGAGCCCTATTGAATACAATACCTCACCTTCCCTATCGACTTTCCTTCCTGTTCATCATTTTGAGTCATCCATAAGTGATTCCCTCACCCCTTGTCATATGATCTCAAGTTACCATGAGCCCTTTCCCCCTTCAGAGTATAGCGTTAAGGAAGAGCCCCTCATTGAATATACTTTATCTCCTTGGACACACCCTCGGGATTATGATCACTCCATTACCTCCCCACTCCAATGTGACCATCACCTTGAGCAACCTATTTGTTCCCCTCCCATCATGACCTTGTGGCGTCCACAAAGCATAATATTATGAGCAATGATTACGATAGGGAGTTCTTGAGAGTGATCATTCATTCCACTATTGTGTACTTAGAGGGAAAACCTCTCACTTCTAGATTGGCTCACTTTCCTAGGGCTTCCTGTTAACTCGAATGGAGATCATATTTTCCCACCTCCCACCTAATTCATCTTCTCTATGATTGTGTCAACATTTGCTTTAGGATTTGCAAAATGAGTAATTATATTGGAAGGCATATGTATATTGATATGATGATATATTGGTTGCATTGGCTTTATGATTTCACTTCGTATTAATATTGTACTATATGCATGTTAGGGTAGGATGCATTGCATACTTATTTTCTCATTAGAACTAACATCATATGATATTCTCATGATAAATTAGTTGCATTTAGTTTAGATTTGCACTTTAATTTCTTGTTGACTTCTATAGCCTCATAATAAGCATGGGTGATCATAAGACACCACAAAAACATGCTGCCATGTGTGCTTGGTCCTTGATATGTGCAAGTAACAAGTCTACGGTACCAAGAAATGGTTGGCATTCTCATGAACTCTCGTTCAAGCAGCTTTGCACACTTCCCAAAAGGTCCTAGTCAATGTTTTAGAACTCCGACTCCGACTCCGACTGGGTATCGACTCGGCCAACTCGATTTCAATGACTCGATCGTTGTAAAAAAAACATTAAATATTTATTTTTTATAAAAACACATAATTTTAAAGATTTTCATTCATGTTTCCAAACACACAGCATTAGAATATAGATAAAAGACAACATATGATCAAAGTAGGCTCATGAATATATCCATTATATCAAAATGGCACCCAGTGCATTGTCCAATACATATCGGGAAGCGAGAGTGAAAACAGGAGCGGGAGCAACATTTTCAGAAGCTCCTGGTTTGGGAGCGAATCCCGGAGGAGTTCGACAACCAATGTCACTAACATCAAGATACATAGAGGGATTGGTGCTCTTGATTAAATACGAGTTCCATACCCTACTACATGACAAAATTCAATGGAAACATTGCAATCCTCCAATCCTGAAATTTTGAAAAAACTGATAAGTCTGCTGGAATTTGAATGAAATCTAAAATTCTACTTTCTCCATATGAAATCCAATGAGGCCGGAACCACTCTCAAACATTATGAGTCATTTCATGGTAATGTTAAAAATTTAAGTAAAAGGATGAAAATGAAGATTAAGGAGAATGTCACATTTACTTTAAGAATTTAACATTACCATGAAATTTGAATAGCACATCAATACTAGGAGAGGGGAATGGACCCCAAATAGCACTTAACCAATTTAGTAAACACCTTGGAGTCCCCAACAATCAGCTAAATGTTAAAAAGTTGAAAAAAATTAGAAAATTGTTGTTTTTTTGGGTGACTGGCCGGATTTAATGACTCGGCCGAGTAGATTCGAAAACGGCCGAGTTGACCGAGTCAGTCATGACTCGGCCTCCAGAACTGTTTTTTATGCCGGGTCACAAAAATCTTCAACGACTCGGATCAACTCGGCCGTTTCGGATTCGATTCGGCCGAATTTTAAAACCCTGGTCCTAGTTTGAGCGATAACAAGGCCAAAACCTCTCCTCTTGAGAGGAAAACCCACAAGAATTCTTCTCTTCTTATAGAATCTTCAAATGACGAAATTCCAAGACCTATGACTTTTGTCAAAGACCCCTCCAAGACAAAGTCAACTTCTCCTTGATGAACTAGCTTCTCACAAAGTCAACCCAAATCAATTTCTTCTTCTTTTGCATAACTTTGACCCTTTTGCACAAATTTCAGCTTCTTCAGTAAGTCTGCAACATTTTCAATCCTATTGCAATCTGTGACGTTCACAAGTGTGAGTAAAGTAGGGTAGAATAGAGTTCTTTTTTCTCCTTGCTTAGTCCTCCCCTTTTCTTTCTTCGATACTCGGCTTCCAAATTAGATCTTGGCAATTCAATTCGGCTTCTTATGATGAATGTAATTTGGTCTTGTTACAGTAGACAAGTTGACCTAATTACAGTGCGCCCGTGTGAGAGATAGTGGCCCAAAAAATCAGATTTTGCTTTCACCTTTTGTTTCCTTGTATCTCCTTCGCTTCTTTTTGGTGTCTTCTTCTTCCTTGATCGTACTTGGTGGTGCCTCCAATTTATAGGCTTCTTGGGAGCCCTAATAAGCCGACTTCTCACAGCTTGTAGGCCGACTTGTCTTGGAGGGATCTTTTACATACTATATGACTCAAACAAATTTCTTTTACATGATATAAAGTGCCCAATGGGGTCTTTCATATATGACAATGACTCAATTGACTTCTTGACTTTATGACAAACCCTAGAAGCATTCAATCGATGCTTTACCTATAAATAAAATTGACCTTGAGCATGAAACTCATGCTAAAAATAATAATAATAATTTTCCTTTCTTTTTACAATATACAAGAGTCAAGAGTACATTTCATATTTATGAAGACTAAGCCTAGTTACATACTCCAACACTCCCTCTTAACTAGGGAGGTATCCATAATACATATAAGGTACTTAAACATTCCTATACTGAAGAATTCTCATAAGAAGAGTTGGATTGGTAAGCCATCTCATAAGCTATAATATCAGCTTATATCAGTGTGTCTCATCATACCAACCAACGTTGTCACATAGCTTGACTAACAGTTCCATCTCTCCACAAGGTAAGAGCACAGTGCTGGCGAGAGAATGAATTATAGGCACCATCATCATCGTCTCTTAAGGCACATACCCCATCTAGATGTTCATAAGGTATGTCCTTCTAGGACCATTCATGTTTTAGATTAACACATCCTCGAGGCATTTCCTCTTTGACTACTCTTGAGTCTTACCTATTGGATGCCCTACCTCATCCTCAAAGAGTATCGAAAACCAAATGCTTACCCAATCCTCCATTATTTCTTCACAACATGAAGACAAGAATGATGTGTCTATCTCTCTCTCTCAATTAGGGAGGATCTATTCGTTCATTCCTATAAAAGGAATATACCAAAGTTCCTTGGGAACTTGCCCAAGCTCCCTCTTAACTAGGGACTTGTCTTCAATCGCAACTATTTGCTCTTCGGTGGTACTATCAGTTGTTGTAGGCTTCTCCTTTCGACATCATGTCATGAACTTCAACTTCTTTATCATGGAGCCTTCTTCTTCTAAAACTTCTTTGTAGGGCATCAGCCATTTTCACCATCACTTCCCTTCAACAAAACATAGTGTTGAACCAATAGTCATGTCATCCTTCTTTTCATCACGAAGTGATCTTCTAGTCCACATATGGATATTCTTCATACAGCTACCTCTTCCAAGTCATGCTTCTTTCAAGATCTTCCATCCAGTCTCATGAGTACTAGTTGTAGGTCACTTCTACAACCCTCTTTCGATAGCCCTGTTGCAAACCAACCAGATCTTTCTGAAAAATCAAAACTGAACATCAAATAAACATTACCCCTTTCTGATGGCCTTTCGTCATGACATCAATTTCTAGCAGTATCAACATCCTACACATATATGAATCCATCTCGAAGACATTCATTACCAAGGTTCTCTTTTTCCAACATACCTATCAAGGTCTTCATACCTTCTTCATGGAGATGTCATAGCTAATCCTTCTTGTTATTAGATGTTGATCACTTATCTTACATTACTATAGATACATCTTTCACGAACTCTTCTTTCACCTTCTTTGCATATGCCTTCCTCAGGATCTCTATACGTAGTTCCTTCATCATAGGAACCATAGTTGTCGACTACCTCATTTTCTTCATGAGGTCATATTATGTTGATTTCATCTTGTCAATATGTAGAAGAGTTCAAGGCATATTGTCTACATGCCTTCATGTATCTTTCTAAAGGAAGAGGTTTCTTCAGCATGCTCATGAGATAGAGCATTCTACCCATTCTATCTGCAACCACATGATAACATGACCTTATCTAACTATTACTAAATGTATACGTACCTCTTCCTTCATGTGGTCATCTAGAATTCCTTCAGGCAACGTCCTTTCCTTGCTTGAAGATGAAAATACTTCAACCAACTTGATATGTTGCACATCTTTGTCATCATACCATCATTCTTCTAAACAACGAATTCCACACAAGGTGGAATGTAGACTACTTGCAAGACACTTGCTTCTTCTTAAGTAGAGGTGAATCTTCTAACAAAGATTCCAATGGAGGATCATAACGATCCTCATTCTACAAATGCTCCTTTCTAATGATGATGATGTATGATAATCTCTTATCTTGCTAGATGACTTTTTCCAACCATATAGACTACTACTTTGGTTTTCCTTCTATGATTCTAATGATGATGTCATGAGATACTTCCTTTTTATCATGTGAGATGACTGCTTCAGCCATATGAACTTCTATTTCGGTTATTCATTCATCCCTTTATGATAATGTCATCTCAATTTCTATAATGCATCCTATTATGCAAGTGATGACTTTCTATCTTCTACAAACTGAAAAGAACTAAGTACATAATGTCATCTCAGTCATAGTAGAGGTCTTTTACTTCCTCCTTTGACTTTTTCTTTTCAGGGTCGTCTACTTTTTCGGTGACATAGGCTTCATTTCTTTCTTTTCTTTTCTTGTTGTCATTCTTGAGTTTAGGGTAATTCATTTGGAAATGCCCATATTCATTACATCAATAGCATTGGATTTTTGACATATTGACCTTCTTTTGAGATCATTTTCGAGACTTCCCTTTCTTCTTTGCCATAGCTATAGCTTCAAATGCTTGACCCAACACCATTCTTCGCCTTTAATCTAGTTTCTTCAATCTTGCATAATGACCACAGATCGTTGAATGGAGTGGTTTCCTTCTTCCCATAGATGCTTGATACAAAATTGTCTCATTCATCAAGTAGTGCATTGAGCACAATGGTGGTCGTTTTCCGATCAAACATTATTTCTCCTAGCTCTTGTAGTTCGTCTCTTATTTGAGATACCCTCATAAGGTATGAGGCTACCCCTTCATCTTTTGAAACCTTCATCTTGTATAGTTTGGTTCTCAATGATATGATTTTTCTCGTAGTGCTACCAGTTTTTAATAGATCTCTTTCGTTGTCTTCAATTTCACTACATAAGGGATGAGAGAATCCTTTATTAACTCTATGAGAATCCCTTGAGCCCTTATTTCTCCTTTCATTGTGAAAAAAATCATTACTGGAATCTATTGCAGCCAGTGTTGCATTAATCGCCAAAAAATCGCGATAAAATCATTTTATCGTGATTTTTTCAAAAGAAAGATAAAATCGAGTTTTTTATTTTTAGCCAATTTTTATGAAAAATTTGTGGGACATTTCAAACAAAACAAAAATTATGAGGAGGTGACCCAAGCTACCCCTGTCACTAGTAGAGGACGTGGTCTACCTCTTGTAGCTCCTAGTTCTTCAGCTTCTAGAGCACAGCAAAGTCTACTACGAACTCCACCGACATCTACATCTAAAGGGGCAAAGGAAATCAGTAGTATTAGACTTTAGTTATTTGGTTCATTTCATTGTATATGACATTATGACTCATGATATGAGATACATTATTATATTTTTTGTTGATATTTTGAGGCTGAGTTGGGAGTCATGAGTCAGGACTTACTATTCAGAGCATGATTCACTGTTATGTGTGATGTGGCACTAGAAATGATATTAAACATCTTATATATTAGTTCTTTTATCATATTTATGTGTCAATGTATTTATTTTATGTTGTGGATGCTTTAAATATTAAAAAAATTGCAAAAAATTTAATATTTTTGTATGTTACGATTTTTTCCCAATTATTACCGCTTTTTCCGATTTTTTCCCGCGCTGAAATTATCCCGATAACGATTAGTGCAACATTGATTTCAACAACTAGAATTAATTATTCTAAATGTTAATTAATTTAACAATGTATTTTCTACGGCAAATATCGAATAAATCACACTGTAACCTTCACAAATAAAACTGTGGAAATTAATAGCACTGGAAACTGAGAAATATGCCAGTACACACACATAAAAAGTGAATTATTTTTGGACAAATGTCCCTAGGAAAAACCCAACTTGCAAAAACCAGTGCAGCAGCTGAGGGTTTTAATTATTAAGCAGCAGTGAGAAATTCTGAGTATAACTGGATACTAAATATTGTCAATCCTGCAGAGAAAATACTGGCAAAAATAATCTGAGGAAAACTATCGTCACTCTAAGCAATCTCAACACTGTCTAAGCTCTAAAAGGCTAGCCGTCCAACTTGGCATGCGCAAGCTTTACGTCAACCTAATGTTGCCTGCCACACGTGCTGCTTGAATTCATTGCCAATCTAGCCGTCCTACTTGCTGCTGACTAGAGAAACACTTCTTCAGCCCTCTCGAGCCTCTTCCCAGACTCCAACATTGAAAATGTCTTCTCCCCTCAGCGAATCGAAATGCCTTTTAGAGGCTTCTGCCAAGCCCTTATGCAACCTCCTAGAGAAATTTTGGCCTTTCTACAAATGAAATCACCGGATCTGGAAGACATTCCTCTGGCTTCACTGTCCTTGCCCCTCTTTCTTGCTTCCTTCTGAAGCTCGAACTCTTCAGACTACTGACTCTGGAAAATTGAACTCTCCAAGGAAATCGATCTCTATATGTCTCACAAGTGTGTTCCCCATCTACACATCAATTTCTTCTTATAATCTTTTGTTGGAACACCAACGGCCAAGATTAAAACTTAATCAAAGGCCCAGATTATTTTCGAGTCAATCCTTGCGAGTTTCTATATGATTCATACCTTATCTCAATTAATTCTTATTAATTAACCCATTTTCCTAAGTTTAGACTTAGGAAATAATTAAAAATGGGCTAATAATCTAATTGCGACACTTCTAGGTGGAATTTCTATAAACATTTTCTAAGTTATGGAGAACTCATGTGTTTTAGCCTCTCCATAAAGTTTCAAGACTAGAACACCTCTGATGCTACAAAAACTAACATTTGTGTACTTTGATAGAGCTTGAGATTGCTCTTGAGGTGGTTTGGTGATTGATCCCATGGCATATTCACTAACTTCATTTTCTATAAGGATCAAATCTATTCTCTTCTTCCATTCAAAGGTAATTCAATGACCCAACTAGTTTGTTGTTCTCCTTGCAGAAAGAAGTCATTGTGGATTGAGACATAAAATATAGAATACTTACTTGTCAAGTGAAGATACTCCTTTTGATGATGATACCTTCAACTTGATGCCTTCTTGATGAGGTTGTATTGAAGATGCTCCTTACTTGTCAAGTATGGAATACTTACTTGTCGAGTGAAGATGTTCCTTTTGATGATGATACCTTCAACTTGATGCCTTCTTGACGAGGTTGTATTGAAGATGCTTTCTTAATGAAGATTGCTTCCTTGATGACCTTCTTTCTTCAAGTATGCTTGAGATGTCATCCTTTCTTCAATGATAGGGAGATCGCATTGATTTCTTCGATGATGATGCCAATGCTTCTTCTTCCTTCCTTTAGACGATAATGTAGAATGTGGAGGCTTCACAAGGTGCTTCAAATGTAGAGTCCTTTCTTTGAGTGGACATAAAGTCCTTGAGGTCTTCTTTCTTTTTCAAAGTGGTGTTCCTTATAGATGATGTGATCCTTGTGATGAGAAGAGTGGTCCTCCTTGATGCTTCTCCTCGTGCTTGGCCCTTATGTATTCTTCTTCATATGTATGATCTTCAAGCTGCCTTCTTCTTGTTGTAGTCAGCCTGAATCTGAAACCATGTTGAGAAATCTAAGGGGCAACTAGATTAGGTGATTTCTCTTCCTTTGATAACTGCTTGTTATATTCTTTTGCTTAATTATTAGCTTCTTCTTTCACTTGATTATTATTGTGTTCTTTATCATCAACAGCTATCAAACAATGAAGATCAATGAGACAAGAGGACACAAAATGTAGGCTACTAGCCAGGGCCAAAACCTCTCCTCTTGAGAGGAAAACCCACAAGAATACTTCTCTTCTTATAGAATCTTCAAATGACGAAATTCCAAGACCTATGACTTTTGTCAAAGACCCCTCCAAGACCAAGTTAGCCTCTCCTTGATGAACTAGCTTCTCACAAAGTCAACCCAAATCAATTTCTTCTTCTTTTGCACAACTTTGACCCTTGTCACAAATTTGGGCTTCTTCAATAAGTCTGCAACTTTTTTGGCCCTCCTACAATCTGTGACTTTCACACGTGTGAGTTATGTAGGGCAGAATAGAGTTCCTTTTTCTCCTTTGCTTAGTTTCCCCTTTTCTTCTTGGATACTCAGCTTCCAAAATAGATCTTCTTGGCACTTCAATTCGGCTTCTTATGATGAATGTAATTCGGTCTTGTTACAGCAGACAAGATTCCCTAATTACAATTCGCATGTGTGAGAGATGGTGGCCCAAAAACTCAAATTTTGCTTCCACCTTTTGTTTCCTTGTATCTCATTTTTTCTTTGCTTCTTTTTGGTGTCTTCTTCTTCCTTGATCGAACTTGTTGGATGATGCTCAAATGAGGCAGAGTGCCTCCAATTTATAGGCTTCTTGGGCGCCCTAATAGGCCGACTTCTCACAGCTTGTAGGTCGACTTGTCTTGGATGGATCTTTGACATACTTTATGACAAACAAATTTCTTTTACTTGATATCAAGTGCCCAATGGGATCTTTCATATATGACAATGCCTCAATTGACTTCTTGACTCTATAAATAAACCTATAAATAAATTTGACCAGCGACTCGACCTCAATTGGGACTCACTCACCACAAGTTCGATTTCCAACTTCAATAGCAAAGAAGGTCTCTCTCAAGCATAAAAGGTGGAAATTTTCTCTCTCTTTCCCACATGTGTGACGTTGTGCAGCTGCTAGAAGGAGGCTGAAATTCTACAGTAACTGGGAGGCTGAAATTCTACTGTTGGGGGTCGAAAATTCTGCAACTGGAAGTCGAATTGCTAGATTGTTGTTGGGTAGAAGCTGGTAGATAAGAAGAAGACTATTACATCATCTTGGAAGGTTGACTTGGTGGAGGAGGAAGGTCTATTGGTCTAGGGTCTTGGTCCATCTCAATTTGAATTACTGAAGGAAGAGTTCTTGACTGAGTTTTCCCCTATATAGGGGTTTTAGCTCTAGTTTTCCGCCTACATCTCGTGTCCGTGATCTTCATATTTTGCTTTTGATAATTGCTTGATGATTAAAGACAAAAGAACATAAGAAAGTTAATAAAAACATAAAAATATCACAAGTAATTATCAACATAAGAAAATATTTCTTCCTTTCAAATTTTCTAACATGGTATCAGAGCTAAAGTCAAAGAAAGAAGAAAAAGGCAAGTTGAAGATTTATTAAATTAAAGGATCAAGGAAAGGTCATTAAAAATGATCATATAAGGAATTTCAAGGCTAGAAATGACAAACACAATAAACGCAGAGAACAATCTAGAAGGAGCTCCAACTAGAGGGCCTGGAAAAAGAGTATAGATCTCATTCTCGAAAAGAATAAAGTCTTAGATCGTGTTCAAGGAAGAGTCAAGAAGCATACTGATGAATCAAGTAATGCAGAAAAAGTGAAGTTAGAGAACTTGAAATTGTGGCTATGAATCTAATTGTGGATGGAGTTAAGGATAACTTAATTCCATACATATCCAACATAAATTCCGCTTAAAAAATGTATGAGGCTCTCTCCAAGTTATTAACAATCAAGAACATAGGTCAAATAGCAAGCCTCGAGAATGAACTAAGAACTGTTAAGATGACAAATGATGATATTGTTTTGTCATACTTTATAAGGATATCTAGAATCAGAGATGAACTCCAAGCAATAGATGAAGTTGTGCCAGAAAAGGAGATCATAATTACCGCTCTTCTAGGACTACCTAAATCTTGGAGTGCCTTTGCATCAGGACTCAACAGTTGGAAGGATATGCCTACATTTGAACAAATGTGGAATGCATGTAGCCAAGAAGAAGCCAAAATATTGATGGTAAACAACAACAACAACAAAAAATAAAGAAGAAAACACCTTGAATATTTTACTCTGTTCCTCACAAAAAGAAGGTAACCTTCAAGAAATTCAAAGGACCAAAGAAGAAAATGGACCTATCCAAGGTTGAATGTTACAATTGCTACAAGTTGGGACATTACCAGAGTTATTGTCCTGAGAATCCAAGAAATAAGAAAAGAAATCGGGATCAAGCAAATGTTGTTGATAAAAGACCACCAAAGAAGAACAAGAATGAAGAAGAATCGGAAGTCAAGGACTTATACTACTAAGTCCTCCCTTACACATATCCTCCCTTGATCTTCTATTCTAAGTTTTGAATTGTTTTCCTTTATGTTTTGATCTGTAGAACTTGTAGATCTAATAGGCCTTGTTAGAACACCTTTTATTTTGATAAAGTTGTAGGTATCCCTCAAGATTGAATTAAGAGGGAGCCCTCGCCATTTTACCGAAGATCGGTATCTTACTCCTTGTCTTATCTTTGATGTTTGGTTTCCCTCTCTTATCAAGCTGTGTTTATATTATATGCTAATAAACTTTTATATTTTCTATGTTAGGAAAGCTTGTTGAATACTCAAGGAGGAGAATTCAAAGGATAGATTTGAAACATGAAAGATGTTTTTCCCCTCAAGAATTGATGTCATACAATGTTTGTTAAGGAACAACCTGAGGTATGTCTTAGCGTATAAGCTTTGTTACAAAGATCTCTTTATATAAAGATCATTCTTCCTTGAAATTTTGTTCTACATTACTAACATTGTTATGTCTAGGGTTTTGAATCGTAAGAGATTCTTGTCTAGGTGATTAATCATTAGATTGAATCTACCCTCAATATATTTTGATCATTCCTATAAAGCCTTAAAAGGTTCTCTATAAAACACTAACCTAAGGGTATATTTACAGTTATGAAACCCTAGTCTACTTAGGGTTAATGATGAAAGTCTAGAAATCCTATTATCTTGTTTAGAGTCTTGGTATTGTAAAAATCCTAGTACTTTAGGGTTTGTTGTTATTGTTTAAAATGAAGCCCTAAACCTTTAGGGTTTGGTAAATTAGGGTTTATGACCAAAACCCTTATAATATCTATAGTAAGATCCTACAAATGGAGCTTGTTACCGCTCAAACTAGCAAGGGGCATAGGTATAAAAGGGACAATTGTTAGGTCAAGGTCAACAATGGAGGCTTAGCCCACTGTCACCTCAGCTAAGACTCCCTACTCTTTACGGACTTTCACCGATGGGAGGAGACTGATATATAGAAAGTCATTTGTGAAGGATGAATCAACCAATCGATGTGAAGTGACCTTAATAATCATTTTCCTTTAAGGGGGTTAAGAATGGAGCTTACTTGCTCTTCAAGCAAGGTACAAAGATTTCTAGGATAAGGAGGTGAGGATTTGAGGGTTAGGTTAGAGGAATATGCCATGTAAAGGAGTTTCCCAATCCTAAAATCCTTATTGAACTTGACTTTACGAATGGTTCTTGAAGAATTGACCTTTCAAAGGTATGGGACCACACGAGAGCAAGTGGACCCAGCCTAGGTTAAGGAGAGAGAATCTAGCAACCAATGATGTTCTTAACCCAGAGGAGGGGGAAAGGATCAAAGCAAGAATTTGCAATCCAAAGTGTCAAATTGATCCTAATGAGGTGCTAGCATAGGGAATACCAGAGTAAAGTTTGATCTCAGAGCTAGGGCTTGGGTTATCTCACAACTTTACTGTCGGAATGGCTTCAAATTTGGAGGATGCCTTGAGGACACACCAGCGCAGTAGAGGCAAGGAGATCGAACTTTTTCTTTGGCTATTTTGTCGGGAAAATGATGCCCTAGGTTACCCAACTTGGCTAGACCTAGAAGAGAAAGGAAAAGGTGGAGAAAAATGTTCTTTGAGTAATCCCCTATTGATGGACCAATGCCTAACCCCTAGGGGAGAACAGAGTCCAGGAGAATGATGAGAAAGGAACTCATATTTCGGTTAAGGAGGCCTTAAGGACACTTGGCCTTTAGGGCAAGAAGAAGAGACCTCAAAGCTTTTATAGTTCACTTGGAAAAAGAGATGGATTATTAACATAAATTCACCAGTGGAATTATCTCTGGGAGATTTCATTCATATACATGGCCCAAACATTGAGAGATGTTATACATAAACAATAATTCCACAATTTTGCAATTATGCAATGCAGTAATTAGCCCTGGTATAGCGAAAATCCCATTCAATATATATGACAAAAGTAAAACAAGAATAGCATTAAATGTGTGTACTTACATGTAATAGAACATATCCAACCATCAATAATTTAACAATAAAGAAGCTCCAAGATAAAATACTCCAATCCAAACATCAAAATTCATCCATGCTCCAATTCATCATCCCAGAAAAAAGTGTGAAATTCTCTAAAGAGAAGAATGATCCAATCCAAAGTGATGATGAGCAAATGAACTCATCTCACTTGTATTTATACACTAACGAAGAGTTCGAAATAGTCTCCTAGGCCTACATAAGCCCCAAAAATAAAATAATGTGTTAATAACCTAACTTTTTGTGACAAGCCCACCATACTAGCTCACAAATGAAATAATAAGCCTCTTAATAGGTCAAATTAGAAATAATACATGTCGTAGGGCCCTCCAAGAGGCCTGATGAGATCCATGGGTGTCATAATGGAGAACAGGAAGCTCAAAAGTGATAGACAAGGGGTTGGCTCCTTGTTCTCCAAACAATAAACCTATGGTGCTCCCAGTGGATGTGGAGGCACAATAATAACCTCACTGGTCTCCAAATGAGTCGAAGATGCCTATAGATCATCTACAAAGACTCAAATGATGGTGTAGGTAATGACACATCATCCTACAAATCCTGGTGATCTGATAATGAGATCTAAGACAATTAATAAGGTGTTACAGACTCATGTGCATGGATTTGTCTATGTTACTTTATGCAATGGATCGATCAGATTGTGAAATACATAAACAATGAAGTAGTAAACAAAAACATAATAGACAACACATAACACAGCAAATTTAATGAGGAGTTCACCCAATACTCCTGGGCTATGTCTCCTGGTCCAGCCTTCAGTGGTGGCCTCTCTATTATGTCTTCAAGCAAAGTTCTTTTTTACAACAATATGAGCTCAATCCGAGACTCAATACAAAACAGATGCAACAACAAGAGCTATGCTTGAACCTCTCAAGCCTCTCTGAGTACACAGACTCCCCCAATGCTCTCTGTTTCTGTCCTAACTCTGTCTCAGCATTTCCCTGCAATACCGCCTCCTCTGTTTGCTCTCCGTCTGTGGCTTTTAAAGCCAAAATTGTGCTACCTGTTCGTTTCAGGTTCTCGGCTCTCAGTCTCCGTGGCCTCTATTCGCTTCAAATCCCTCTTCCAGCATTATACAATCATTGCATAATGCCTAAAGGGGAGGAGGCCACCTATTTTGTAACGTAAGAGTGCCTCGGGCCTCTGGAACTCCTAAAACACCCACTCTCTGTTTAACACAGTGAAATGTATTTGAAACTAAGAAAATCCGCCAAAACTCTATGTATCGGACTTCAAAAGTCCTTAGATCCACCTTATTCTTCTATCGGGTCCGCCTGTAAGTCGCCATCGCATATTGAAATGGCCCGTCCCTGTGTATTTTGGAAATACACTAAAAACTGCGAAAATGCATTAGAAATGGCTTTCCTCCGGACTTGAAACTATATGTATTAGCCTTAAGGTACCCTTTCAAGTTCAGCTTATCGCATCAGCGCTTTCTCCTTCGCATTTCGTTTAACAACGAAATTGCGAGAATACATTAAAAATGGTGTTTGACTGATCTCAAGATCCATATATTATGGCTTATAATGTTATCGGGTCCGTCCATCGGATCGCATATATGCATATGTACATAAACCCTCGCTCCTTTGTATTTGTTGATTGCGATTTTGCGATGCAACGTGGGTCGTCGATCTGCGTGCTTGATCGACGGTCCTCGCTGACCCCGCAAGTCGCCATCGCATCTCCTATGAAGTCTCCGCCAATCGCCGTCGCAAGTCTTATGTGGATTCCGCCGATATCCGTCGAAGGCCACCGCCGATTGCGATCCGCCACTCAGATCTAGACCGTTGATCGGCCAGATCTGATGGCTACTGTGCATTACTTTGTTCCGCCTCCGATACTCTGTCTTTTCACTAATTTCACGAGTTTTGCCTCCCGATAGTGTTTTTCCCCATTCTGAAAGGTTTTCTTATGCGATCTTCTTTGGTCTTTGGCATGATTTTTCGAGTTTTTGAAGACTTAGAGAGTGTTCTTGGATCCATTTGGATCACGCCTTCCCATTGAAAAAGGCTTTTGGACCACCAAAAGTTGGTTTTCAAGCATCGCTTAAGTGAGGATACAGCTGCCTCACTTGCCCAATCTCTATCCATTTGGCACTGTTAGGTTTTGAACCTTTGAGTCCAATTCTTAGGTACTCCACGTCCCCTTTACGCGTAGTCCTCACCTTCCTATCCAGAACTGTATCTTCCTGCAGCTCATTCAGGTATTCAAGCAACATATCATCAATGGAAGGCAATTGACTTTGCTCTTCAGGATCTTCAATTAATGAAGGTTCAAACAATCTTAAGTTTTCTGCATTTACCACTAAATAGATATGCATGTAAGCTAGCAAATCAAGGCGGAAAGCATTTTCACCAATTTTCTCAAATACCTTAAAAGGCCCATACCTTATTGGCTTCAATTTCTTTCCCTCACCTTGCATTCTGTCCTTGCTGATATACAGCCAGACTTGATCACCAACTTGGAAGCTGTGCTCCACCCGATGTTTATCATGCCTTGCCTTGTACTTGGCTTGGCTCTTCTCCAGCTGTCCCTGCACTGCCTGGTGAATTTCTTGGATCTATTTGATGAACCTGGATGCTTTGTCCACATCACTGTGTCCAGCGACTGCTATGTCTTTTTCAAAGACAAAATCCAAGGGAGACCTTCGTATAAAACCAAAACAGGTCTCAAAAGGAGATCTTTGTGTAGAAGAATGTTTAGCATGGTTGTAAGCATGTTGCACATAACATAAATGTTCATCCCAAAGCTTGGGATGCTTGTTGCCATAACCCCTGAGCAACTGGATCATTGTCCTGTTGACTGCTTTGTTTGGCCATCTGTTTGTGGATGAAAGGTTGTGCTCTTCTTCAGTCTAGTGTCCAACAATTCCCACAGACTTGACCAAAACTTCCCAACAAATCGGGATTCTTGATCAGATACTATGGAAGTGGGTAACACAAAATGCACCCAGACATGTTGGAAGAACAGCTTCGATGTTTGCTCAGTTGTAATCTGCTTATTACAAGCTATTAAAATACACATTTTGTTGAACCTGTCCACAATAACATATAAATAGTCATGTCCCTTTCTAGATTTTGGCAATCCCCCAACAAAGTCCATGGAAACACTTTCCCAAGGAAGGGAAGGGACTAGTAGTGGAGTGTACAGGCCTAGCTTTCTATTGTTGGGCTTACTTTTAGCACACATGGTACACCCTCTTACATATCTAGAAACTGTTTGATGCATTCCTGGCCAATAGCAATATCTTTGCAGCTGTGCCACTGTTTTACTTACACCATAATGACCTGATATCAGAGAAGTGTGTGCTTCCCTAATTATGTTAACTCTTTATGTTTGTGGAATGCATAGCTTTCCCAAATGATACAAGAGTTGGTCCTTAACATAGTAATCTAATTATTCTACCTTTTTGCCATTACTTAAAGCTGTATATACATCTTTAAAGTCTATATCTTTAGCATATTATTCAATGTAGCTTTCATGCATTACTGAGTTATGCTTAAGTATAGTAGATGCATTTATGATTGGTCTGGAAAACATATCTGCAACTTTATTGTGTATGCCCTTTTTATATCTGATGACTAAATAAAACTGTTGTAGGAAACCCATCCACCTATAGTGTCTTGATTGCTGCAATTTAGTTTGTGAGTGCAAATACTAAAGTGGTTGATGATCAATATGTATAACTGTTTCTTTGCCCATTAAGTAATGTTTCCACTTTTTTACACTCTGTACTAATGCATACAATTCTTTATCATATGTAGGATAATTAACTACTGCAAAATTAAAAGTTTCAGAATGGTAGCATATGGCTTTACTATGTTGCATCAACACTGCTCCCATGGCATAGTCACCGGCATCTGTTTCGATCTCAAATGGTTGTTGAAGATTTGGCAATGCTAGCACTGGTGTTGTACTAATTTTTTCTTTAAAGGTGTCGAAGGTTTTCTGTTGTTTGCCTCCCCACTGAAACACCTTGTTCAATCCTGTTAAAGCATGTAAGGGCACTGCAATTAAGGAAAAGTTAACAATAAACTTTCTCCAATATTGTGCTGCTCGTAAGAAGCTTCTAACTTCTGTAGCAGACTTGGGCTTAGGCCAATTTACAATGGTTGCAACCTTAGAGGGATCTATCTTCAATTCACTACCCCCTACAATATGACCCAAATAATTCAAAGATGTTTTACCAAATTCACATTTTGATAATTTAACATTGAGATTTTCTTGCTTTAAAACATCTAGAGTCTGCTTTACATGCTTTAAATGTTCTTCCCATGTTTTACTGAATACAAGAATGTCATCTAGATATATAATTACAAAATCATCAATAAAAGGCCTGAGTACATCATTCATAACTCTCATGAAAGTGGCAGGAGCATTAGTCAAGCCAAAAGGCATGACTAGCCATTCATACAGCCCTTGCTTTGTTTTGAACGCAGTCTTCCATGCATCTTGCTCTGCTACTCTGACCTGATGGTAACCACTACACACGTCCAACTTGGAAAAGTAAACAACTTCCTTCAACTGATCCAATAGATCATTAATGCGAGGAAGGGGATAATGATTCTTGATCGTTATTTTATTCAGTGCTCGGTAATCAATACACATCCTCCATGAACCATCCTTCTTCCTCACCAACACGATTGGAGATCCGCATGGTCATGTGCTCGGTCTTATGAACCCTTTCTCGAGCAGCTCCTGTACCTACTTCTTGATTTTTGCATTCTCTAAACCGGATATCCTGTACATTCTGATGTTAGGCACTAGAGCATCTTGCTGCAAATTAATATCATGTACAATTTCCCTTTTAGGTGGCAAACCTTTAGGTTCTTGAAATAAGGTATCATATTCTGAAACAACTTTTTCTAAATCAGCTTATTGTTTAGCATCACAGCCTTCAAATACATTGGTTTTATCAAGTTTCTTTTCCTTTACAACCATTAGTAAAAATTGCTTACATGAATTTACAATTCTTTTCATCTGCCAACTAAGTTTACATTGTCTAGTCACTTGTAGCTTTGCTTTATCACATACCCAACCTAATGGATATGGCTTCTTGTGAGGTGTGGCTAGTAGTCCCAATTTCTTTACAATTGCTTCGGAAATCAAGTTTACTTATGAGCCACTATCAAATAAAGTATCAATTTTTTGATGCTTGGAAATAACTCTAATATGAAAAAACTCATGTCTTTACCTCTCATTTTCTTCACTATTAATAGTTTGGGCAGAATTACTAGTAGATGCTTCAGAATTTTTACCTTTTATACCTGTGGCTGCAATTGTTGTTTCATCACCTGAGTTTGACCCCAAATCTTTCTGTATAGCAGCAGCAGTCTTCTTCTTCTTGCCATCGAACTTCTTGGGTTTCAACTCCGGATGCAAAGACCAACAATGTTCATCATCATGTCCATCCTTCTTGCAATGAGTGCATAAAGGTTTCGCCTTCTATACAGAATTTGCCTTCCTCTCTTTCCATTTTTGCTTCCTCTTTTCCTTGTTGTTGCTTGCAGTGGGTTTTGATGATCCCCCAATCTTTGGGTTCGCATGCTTGCCTCTAGCCTCTAGATGGGTAGCCTGAACAGATACCTCATCTATGCTAGTAGGGTTAAACATGAGGATGGTGTGCCTCAAATAGTTGTGTAGACCACCTATATACTTCAACAAAGTTTCAGGTGAGTCTAAAGAAATGCCTAGAATCAAAGCTCTTTTTCTAAATTCTTGGGTGTAGCTTTGTACACTTCGCCCTTTTAATTGGCGAAGAGTTTGCCAACTCATCATAGCTTGTTGCATATAAGCTAGTGGATAGAATTGTTTTTTAATTGCATAAACAAATTCACTCCAGACAGAAAGAATTTTACCATGCTTCTTCAAGTCAACTTGTGTCCTGCCTTCCCACCATACCAAGGCAGTTCCTCCAAGGCGTAGGCTGGCCAGCTGAATTTTACTCCTGTTTGAATCAATATTCTGCACCCTGCAATACACATCAATCTCTCTGATCCAGTTATCTAGCTTCTCTGCATTTAATTCTCCATCATATATTGGCAAATCAAATTTAACGTCTAATTTAATCAGAGATGTTTTCTTCTTTGTATTTTCAACGCTGTTAAGAGGTGTGGACAGAGGAACCTCTTTTCCTTTCCCTTTGCCTTCAGAATGGCCATCTATAAGATATTCTTCTATTCCTTTGTCTTGTTTGGAGGTTGAAGAGTCTTCACTTCGACCTTTCTTAAATTCTCTATACATTTCTTCTACCATGGCTCTCATGGTCATGAAACTATCCATGAACTAAGAGTCTAATTCCAAGGGATTTTCTTCTGCCATTTTCCTCCTAGGATAGACTCTACCAATTTCTGGGTTAGTTTCAACCAATTCTCCTTCTCCTAATTTGAGCTTTGACCTAGTTATCATTCACCAATCCAGCACAAGCTTGTCTAACCATAGTAAACCTAAAGCTCTAATACCGCTTGATCTGATAATGAGATCTAAGACAATTAATAAGGTATCACAGACTGATGTGTATGGATTTGTCTATGTTATTTTAGGCAATGGATCGATCAGATTGCGAAATACACAGACAATGAAGCAGTAAACAAAAACATAATAGACAACACATAACACAACAAATTTAATGAGGAGTTCACCCAATACACCTGCGCTACGTCTCCTGGTCCAGCCTTCAGTGGTGGCCTCTCTATTATGTCTTCAAGCAAAGTTTTTTGTTACAACAGTATGAGCTCAATCTGAGACTCAATACACAACAGATGCAACAACAAGAGCTATGCTTGAACCTCTCAAGCCTCTCTGAGTACACAGACTCCCCCAATGCTCTCTGTCTCTGTCCTAACTCTGTCTCGACATTTGCCTGCAATACCGCCTCCTCCGTTTGCTCTTTGTCTATGGCTTTTAAAGCCAAAACTGTGTTGCCTGTTTGTTTCAAGTTCTCGGCTCTCAGTCTCCCTGGCCTTTGTTCGCTTCGAATCCCTCTTCTAGCATTATACAATCATTGCATAACACCTAAAGGGGAGGTGGCCACCTATTATGTAACGTAAGAGTGCCTCGGGCCTCTAGAACTCCTGAAACACCCGCTCTTTCTTTAACACAGTGAAATTTATTTGAAACTGAAAAAATCTACTAGAACTCTACGTATCGGACTTCAAAAGTCCTTAGATCCACCTTATTCTTCTATCGGGCCCGCCTGTAAGTCGCCATCACATATCGAAATGGCCCGTCCCTGTGTATTTTGAAAATACATTAAAAACTGCGAAAATGCATTATAAATGACTTTCCTCCGGACTTGAAACTATATGTATTAGCCTTAAGGTACCCTTTCAGGTCTGGCTTATCGCATCGGCGCTTTCTCCTTCGCATTTCGTTTAACAACGAAACTGCGAAAATACATTAAAAAATGGTGTTTGACGGATCTCAAGATCCATATATTATGACTTATAATGTTATCGGGTCCGATCCATCGGATCGCATATATGCATATGTACATAAACCCCCACTCCTTTGTATTTGTCGATTGCGATTTTGCGATGCAACATGGGTCATCGATCTACACGCTTGATCGACAGTCCTCGTTGACCCCGCAAGTCACCATCGCATCTCCTATGAGGTCTCAGCCGATCGTCGTCGCAAGTCTTATGTGGATTCCGCCAATATCTGCCGAAGGCCACCGCCGATTGTGATCCGCCGCTAAGATCTGGACCGTTAATCAGCCAGATCTGACGGCTACTTTGCATTACTTTGTTCTGCCTCCGATGCTCTATCTTTTCACTGATTTCAAGGGTTTTTGCCTCCCGATAATGTTTTTCCCCATTCTGAAAGTTTTTCTTATGCGATCTTCTTTGGTCTTTGGCATGATTTTTTGAGTTTTTGAAGACTTAGAGAGTGTTTTTGGATCCATTTGGATCACCTAAGTCAGTTGCCAAGTGCATGGTACATCCGTGGGGTTGGTTAGGCAAAGGTGAACCAAGTGCATCTTCTTCCTCCAATCGGTGAATCTTGAGCAATCTCTGAACATCCTCGGGGATCCATGGAATGATGTCTACTACTGTGGAGCCCATGGTTCTCAACACACACCCTACATGTGCCAATGTAGCCCTCTGGAGGGTTAGGACCCCATATAGGGAGACCAAACCCAAGATGGAAACCTTCTGCAATCATGCATAAGATCCAATGTGTCCCCTAGACTTCCAGTACAACAAGTCATTAGAGAAATCGAGTAAAAGAGCTTACCAACCATGGACCACAGGTGGGAACTTCATAATGGTCTGCCCTTCCATAATGGGCTTCGGGATGTGCCAATGTTTCCAAACTCCAAATGGGGTTAACCAAGTATCCTATTAAGTGGTTTCTACTTCTAAAGGGGATAATATGTTCAAGATACATCCTTTAAAGGTGGTGGTATGTGATAGAGAGGTGAATGAAGTAGGGGATGAGAAGGGGCAACCCTGGGCCACATGATGGGGTACAAGGGTAACTAATAAAAGGGAAGCCCACACTTGAGTATATAATGTATAGCAAGGAGCAATCGTGATACATGAGGTGCCCCGACCTTGATTTTTCCACCCATCTTTATATGCCTTTTGCCTTTTTATGATTTTTCTTTGATTAATTGCTCGGGGCTCAAGGGATAAAAGCATGATGCGTGAGATATAGCAGTGGATACTCGTTTTTAAGGTAGGGTGGTTCATTGCCCACCAAGGGTTGGTACAATCATGGTTTCCTAATACCTATATGATCAAGGAGGCTCATAGAACCTGTAGGAACCAAGGTGGTGGCCATGATGATGGAGTAGAGCTCATGTACTGGCTTTTTCCCACGTGCTAAATGTGTTTGTCCTGACCATCTTTTGCATTTTGTGGTATATTTTCCTGTTGAATGTGGCCAATTATGCTTTTTCTTTTCTTTTTTAGCTGCATCAACCTCTGGGGCATCATTCCAGGCCTGACCCAAGGTGTGGGCAAGGGGAAGGGGAGAACTAGCCCTATGTGAACCCAGTGGAGGAATGTGGACCCAGGTGGGAGAAATGATAAATGCAGTAATAATGAGTGGAAAGGGGGTAATATATGCGGATGAGGGAGCGGGGCCACGCAACCAAAATCAGGGTTTCCCATGAAATACCATCCCTAAAGCCAAATGTTCAGTAAAAGAGATCCCACAGGACTAGAATCCAAGGTTAATATCCCAAAAGGGGTCTAGGGGACGAGCACAGACCTAGTCCATACTTTTTGTCGAATCCCCCCATTAATCCATGCCCATAAGTGTCCATGATAAGCAAACTACAATACTCAATTACCAAATGACAAGACATACCTTTAGGTTCGAGAGGCCCACCTTCAAACATACGATCATGGCAGACGGGCGAGGGACCACATGGCTAGCTCAGGTGGTGGAGAAATGGCACAATGAGCTAATTGGTAGCTGCAAGGGTCTACTGGCTACCGGTTGAGGACCATCTTGGAGAAAAAAAAAATTCCCCAGGATATCACCCACAAAATGGTGGGTAACAGAACCCTAGGTGTATGTTCGTCTGTCTTATCGAAACCCTAGCCTGGTCAAAATTGTTGTATGTCTAAATTTAATGTATTGATATTTGTGTCTTGGGTTTGCCTAGTGGATATTGTTGTGATATGCTTGTGCATGATTATGAAATCCTATATATGTATATATGTTAACCTAATTGTTGGTAATTGTAGTTTGTAAATTCTAGGGTTTGTAACTCAACCCTAGTAGAAGTTTGATATTCTAATATTGCTTCTGATATGATGATTAAATCTAGTGTTTGCAACAAACCCTAGTAGACTCTAGATTGTATAGTAAAATTGTTATTTGATTGAATTGATGATATATAAGGCTTTGTGTCTCTAAGATGGAATCTAGGGTTTGTAATGGATCATAATAGAATTTGTCATATATCTCTGAAATAATATTGAGACCCTAGATAGAATCAGACTGATCTAAGTTCCTTTATGTTGTAGTCTAGGGTTTGTATCAAAACCCTAGCAAGAAGTTGAAGTTTAGAAGTATATGTCTCTTACTGATTATGAACCTCACCAAGTTTAGGTATTTGATGTCTAAAATATTTGATTATTTTAATGGTTCCATTAAATTGGCATAACTTTGATACTGTATGTATATATTTGGTTGTACTTGCTATTAAAGTTTTGCAGGTACACATGATGTTCGTATGAGCATGATCAAGATGACCTTGATGAAGTTATGAAAGGTTGAAGCTTCTCTGGTGTTATAGAAGTAGAAAGTAGTTGATCACACTAAGTTAAGAGGGAGCTTGGATAGAAGAAAGGGTACATCTCCCCACTTGAGAGGGAGAGCATATTATGACAATGAATACCTAGCAGTAAGCAAAAATACTATTGATGAATAGTGAAGCTGTAAACAAAAGACTTGAAAAGATCTGAGGATGTATTTGTTGTTGCTAAAGAAATGAAAGAAGAAGAAACCTTCCGACAAATTATATATGGATAACTTGATGATGATATAAGCAACATCCAAATGAATGAAGACCCTGAAGGTTTGTGTTTACTTGTATGTATATTTGAAAGTTTATTATTGATTGGGGTTTGTGTTTGTACAGGTAAATCTCTCCATTGAAAGGTTGAACACTCTGGAAGCATGCTTAGACAAATGGATATTTCTAGTTTGATAGGGAGAGTTGAAACATCTAATGGTGGATGCTTGGAAGCACATTTGGTCGGCCTATGTGTTGATGTCTACATCCCAAAGAGGGAGGGTGGCATTGGTCATGGAACTCCGACCTTGGATACGCACCTAGATCCCTGGGTTTATGGTTAGCAAGTAACCCTGATGGTAGCTAGAGTGGTTGAAAGCTTGAGTCCATCTTAGTCCCCAGCTAGAAAACTGGTTGGGTATCTGGTCCATTGCATTGAGTGTGCTTGAACTCTTCGTAGTTCATAGTGGAGATCTTCCATGTACCTCTATATGGTTGTAATTATGAATACCTCCCTAGTAAGAGGGAGTGTTGAAGAATGTAACTAGGTTCAGTCTTCATAAATGTATTTAAGTCACAATCTATTGTACTTATCAAAAGAAAGAAAATGAGATTTTATTATTATTAAAATTGACTTATTAAAGCATGGGTTTCATGCTTGGGTCAATTGTTTTTAGGTCAAAGCCTTTATTGTAAGCTTCTAGGGTTTATGTCAAGTGTCCAATTGTTTTTAGGTCAAAGCCTTTTCTTGTAGGCTCCAGGGTTTATGTAAAGTGTCATTGTCCATGTCATAATGTAAAGAACTATTCTTGGGATTTATTTGTCAAAGAAGAAATTTATTTTATTGTAAAATACGTCAATTAGGCCTCCTCCACCAAGTCGGCCTAAACTGGGCAGCAGAATCACAATATAAAGGCAGCAACTCGACCTCATTTGGGACTCACTCACCACAAGTTCAATCTGCAACTTTTGCGGTCAGAAAAGGGTGTGAATTTCAAGGAAGAAGCATAGTGAAGAAGAAGGTCTCTCTCAAGCATAAAAGGTTGAAATTTTCTCTATTTCCCACAGGTGTGAAGTTGTGCAGCTGCTGGAAGGGGAGCCAAAATTCTGCAGTAACTGGGAGGCCGAAATTCTGTTGCTGGGGGTCAAAAATTCTGCAACAGGAAATCAAATTGCTAGATTGTTTGTAGTATACCTAAGGGGGATATTATGGGGTACAGAGGGAGGTACCCAAGGGAATAATGTAATAATGGGATGCGCCATAGTTAATAAATAAAGTGGTTAACCTGCATCATGTAAGGGACTACAAATAGTTAGCAATAATGTAATAAGCCCATTGTATTAGATATATGGTATTGAGAGAACCATGGTAACGACCAATGGTATTGTATGTATGAATCATATAGAGGCTAGAGACTCCCTATTGAGAGATATCAAGGATTATTGTATTGGCAAGCATATGGCTTGTGGAGTGTTCTCCTTCCTTAAGGAGTGATTGTATGGTGTTACCCTACCTTAAGGGTTTGATCACTAAAGAGAAGTTTATCTATTTATCTCTTGTTATTTATGGGTATTTTTGCTTTATCATACATTTTTTGGGTCAAATCTATTACAAGTGGTATCAAAGCACTTTCTTGAGCAAACGGAGAGATATTTTCTTTTATTCTTTTGCAAAAAAAAATTGGGGCAACAAGTTTGTAGATCAGACCTGTAACTTCTTATGCAAAATTTGAAGAAACAAATTGCAGATCTAAATTCTTTGCGAAAAAATAGCCAATTTCAAAAAAAAAAAAAACGGCCGAATCGGAGTCTAAATGAGGGAGATATCGTTGATTTAAAAATCAGCTATGTTGCAGAAATTTTGTGACGAAAATTCGTGGACGGCAGATCTCTAGTTAATTTTTCGTCGTTTTCGTAGAGAATTTTGATAAACTCATTGCAGATCTGAGATCCTCTTGAAAAATTACCCAATTTCAAAAGAAAAATCAATCAAATCGGAGTACGGATGAGGGAGATATCGCTGACTTAAAATCAGCTCCTCCTTTTAGAATTTTTGTGATGACGGGACAATTGCAGCACGAATCTGAAATTCCAGAGTGCCTAGATCGGGATTTTTATCACATGGAAAGATGCAAAATGGTTATTCCATTTCCGAAAACAAGTCATAATAAGGATTCTGAGCAATATTGACCAAACTGTGGCCATTTTAAATTTTTGCCAAGTGATTTTTTTTTCAAAACCCTCTTCATGGCTTCTAGCAATATGTTTTCAGGAAAAAATGATGGGCCGACTATTGAAAAATTTATACATGATCAAAAGGTTGACTTCCCAAGGTACTGGAAGGACAAAATAGGGTATTATTTGAAAGATGAGACTGCTATATGGTGGAAATCACTTGACAGTGAGATTTTGAAGTTATGTCATGCTGACAAAATTGAAAAACTATTTTTGGACAAATGGTCTCATACTGGAAAGAAAGAAACCAAAAAACCTAGCAAAGATTTTATTTTTACAGGAAAGAAGGAAACCAAAACACCTAAAGGGTTATTTTCTGTTGGTATCTCCTTATTACAGGTTCATGAATTGATTCAGAAAGAGAAGATCATTGTGTCTATAAATCCTACTTGCAAGCATAATTTTATGGATGTTAATTTGGCAAAAAAAATTGCAAGTTTCAGCAAAACACAAAGATTGATAATGAGGATGTTCAAGTTTATAAAGATTTGAAGCTTTCTATGAATAAGTATGTGTTGCATTGTGATTTTTATACTTCAAATATGGATAACATGGATATCTTTGGATGGAACCTGTGGGTATTGTCAATATTAACGTGCAAAAGAAATTTATAAAGCTCTGGTATAAAAAGAAGAAAATTACATTGCAGGATATTTCCATTAAGACCCAAGCAGAGACTATGGAAGCAGAAGCACAAAGCTCTAATGACACTGACACATCAGATGATGAGCCCTTGATGGTCAACAACCAAACACAAACATCAAACCAGGAGCTAGAAAAAGCACCAGACACCACTCAAGCACCAATAGTAGAGGAATTCAAGAAAGATATTCCCTCGGTTAAAGCTTTAGCATATCACCACCCACATCACCCAACGAGACAACAACCAATAAGGTGGCAAAGGATGAGCAACAAGGACAACAACCCCAGGACGATTGATAGAGTGGTGCGACGATCCACCCACAACACATCAACACAGAAGAGCCGCCAAGTTCAACTTCCATCTCAAGCGAGCGAACCACCAACTTGATTGAGGGTTCACCTTTCTCTTGGATGGATAGATGCACGTGCATGGTACTAATGGACTACTCTTTTGAATAGATCTTATTATTTGTGTTATTCTTATGTTTCTGGGATGAAACATGTTTAAGGAGGTGGAATGTAGTATACCTAGGGGGGATATTATGGGGCACAGAGGGAGGTACCCAAGGGAATAATGTAATAATGGGATGGGCTATAGTTAATAAATAAAGTGGTTAACCCGCATCATGTAAGGGAGCACAAGTAGTTAGCAATAATGTAATAAGCCCATTGTATTAGATATATGGTATTGAGAGAACCATGGTAATGACTCATGGTATTGTATGTATGAATCATATATAGAGGCTAGAGACTCCCCATTGAGAGATGTCAAGGATTATTGCATTGGCAAGCATATGGCTCGTAGAGTGTTTTCCTTCCTGAAGGAGTAATTGTATGGTGTTACCCTACCTTACAGGTTTGATCAATAAAGAGAAGTTTATTTATTTATCTCTTGTTATCTCTGGGTATATTTGCTTTATCATATATTTTTGGTTCAAATCTATTACATTGTTGTTGGTTAGAAGCTGGTAGATAAGAAGAAGACTACTACATCATCTTGGAAGGCTGACTTGGTGGAGGAGGAACGTCTAGGATCTTGGTCCATCTCAATTTGAATTACTGAACGAAGAGTTCTTGAATAGGTTTTCCCCTATATAGAGGTTTTAGCCCTAGTTGTCCGCCTACATCCGGTGTCCCTGATCTTCATATTTTTCTTTTGATAATTGCTTGATGATTAAAGATAAAAGAAGAACATAAGAATATCACAAGTAATTATCAACATAAGAAAAAATTTCTGCTTTTCCAATTTTCTAACAAGAAGAAGAATTTGCCTACCTTACGAGAAAGATGACAAGAGGAACAAGTAGGTACAAAGGCAAACTTTCGTTAGCATGTTTCAATTGTGGTGATATTGGCCATTTTGCAACTAATTTCCCTCATAAGAATGAAGCATTTACAAAAGGAGAGAAGGGTCAAAGAAACTTCAACAAGCAAGCTAAGAAGAAAGGGTTTAAGAAAAGCTTCTTCTCCAAGGAAGATAGTTCCTCATCTGAAGAAAAGAGTGACAATGATGAAGAAAACAAAGACAGAGTATTATTTATCACTAAGCGTAACAAGAAGGAAGCACCTGACGAAGAAGAAATCACTGAAATCGAATTTTAAAATAAAGTTGTCAAAGTTTTAAAAGAACTCAAAGCAGAAAGGAAAAATGTCGATTCTTCGGAAGCCAAATTGAAGGAAGTAAAAGAACACGCCAAGAACCTCAACAAAAGGAATGACGAAGAAATCATCAGCCTTAGGGTACAGTTAGAAGAAGCCAAAAGAATTGAAGAATCACTTAGGAATGAGTTAAAAGAAAGCAACAAGACAACAGAAGAACAAGAAGTTGAAATAGTCTCTTTTCCAAAAAAAGCAAAAAGAGGAAATGTTCTGCAGAATTTTGCAATTAGCTCTAGAACCTTGGATGAGCTCATTAGTAATCAAAGGCTATATCATGATAAGACTAGGTTAGGATACAAGGGTACTTACCTGGATATATATACAGAAACCTCATTCTCATTTGTACTCATCCTACATCGATTCTTTTATACAGTATACAATTACAATTACTATCCCACGATGGATGTCTTTGTCTACGAAGTATTTTATATATTTCCGATGTGTATACGACTCTTGGTCATTATACAAAGGATGTGCTTCTTACTGAAAATATGAATCACAATCTGTTGAGGGCATGTCAAATGTATGATCAAGGACATATGATGTCATTTAACTCAAAGAAATGTGAAATAAGAAGAGAAAAATCCGGCCAACTAGTGGCTACTTCAACTAGAACTCCAAATGAAATATACACTTTGGATGAAGTTGTTAAAGGATGTTTCTTGGCAAAAGAAGACGAGAGTTGGCTCTGGCATAGACAGATGGGACATATAAACTTTGATAACCTTGTTAGAATCAACAAAAAGGAAGTTGGGAAAGAAATGCCACTGATTTCAAAACCAACCAGCGCTATATGTGAACACCACAGGCATGGAAAACAGGGAAAAGTTGAATTCAATACGAAAGAACACACATCAAAACCATTGGAATTGATACATATTGATCTATATGGACCAATGAAGACTAAAGGACTGAATGGTGAGTTGTATTTTATGTTAATGATTCATGATTATACTAGGATGACGGCAGTTAGCTTTTTGAAGAAAAAGTCTGAAGCATTAATGTGTTTCAAGATCTACAAGGAAATGGTTGAGAATGAAATTGATTTGAAGATTAAATGTTTAAGATCTAACAATGGTGGAGAATTCACTTCCAAAGCATTTCAGCATTTATGTGAAGAACATGGAATGAAAGGCAATTCTCAATAGCCAGGACACCACAACAAAATGGAGTTTTTGAAAGGAAGAATAGAACTGTACAAGAAATGGCTAGAACAATGCTGAATGATTCAAAATTGGATGACAAATTTTGGGTTCATGAAGTTGATAAGGCAGTATATATTTTGAATAGAGGTTTGCTTAGAAGCAGTGGTGATATGACTATGTTAACAGTGTTGGATACCGCCAACATACAGGAGATCTCCCCGATGTGAAGTCCCAATTAGACCTCACACTGTTTGGAGTAGGAGCCCCATCCGGAGTATCGGCTCAGCCACCATAACTTAAGGTTCACCTTGGTTTCAACGGATAACATAAGAGATTGTACATATAACCTTTGAACAAGAAACTAAGTTAACATTGCAAAACATCGATTGCAATGTGTAAAAGGAGACCTTCATGAGAGGGGAAACATAAGTGAATCTTTAGAAGTAATTGTACTAACTTAAGAGAGACCCCTGAGAGCAAGCAAAGATTCATTAGTCATCTAGCAAAATAGTTCACATAAACACCATGATCATTAAACCAAATACAACACATCTTCAACAAGATAAGTATTAAAGCCAATGAAGTAGTTCAATTTCTTTAGTACATATGAACAAAACGCATACCATAAACATCTAAAGAATAGTCTTACAACATTCACGATACATGCATGAATATGCGTTGGCTTAATGAGCTTCAATTATTAGGTCAAAGATACAAGTAAATCAATTACAATAGTGATCCACTAGCTCCAGTAGTGGAACATTGAGTCACCTCTTGCTTCTCTAAAGAATAGTTTTCTCTCCTATGCCAAGTAGAGCAGCCAAGACTAGCTCTCCAAAGCCTAAGCCTCCCAAAGCCCTTTGCTTGAGTTATGAGGTTTCTCTTATAACAAGAGGAATGACATTTCATATCCCATGACTCTTGGACTACCCTCATGACTCTTAGACTTCTAGTGTGACCTTCGAACTTCTATACAACCATTGGACTTCTAAGTGACTTTTGGACTTCTATTTGACTCATTTGTCCTCATGTGACTTTTCCTATTCCACATATGACTCTTAGTCTTCCACACATTACATTTTGTCCTCTTCCTTTAGAATACATCATTACATCCCACATGATGATGTGGCAAGGCACGTGGACACATATGGCATAGTGTTAACACTTGTACAAGTTACAACTTGACAATGAGGACATGGACTTCATGATGATGTGACAATGCCAAGTTGCTCTCTTTGCGGCTATGTCTTTGACTTATGCATGATAGATCTAATCAGTACTTCATCTTCATGAAAGATCTACTTTGCTCTTTATCTTCATCCTCCAGAGGGTCTTGGATCAGCATCGGGACCTTATGTGTGATCATGCAATGTCTTCATTCTGTCATGGTCCAAAATCTGCTTCATGTCTTCATGATGGTTCTTCTTTGTGTTTCTTCTTTGTAGGTGCTTCTTTACTTCTTCTCCTTGAGATCTTCCTTGAGCCTCTCCTTGTTATGTTGAGAAGGTACTCTTGCCAATGAAGATCACTCATGACAAAGAAAAATCAGTGTTGAAAACATCTATTCTACCTTTACCCAGCTCATGGAAGAAGTTGCTTGTGATAGACCTGTGTGAGTGTTGAAAGAGGAAGGTGTAGTTGAACTCAACAATGCCTTAGGACTACACCATTGTTCACTAAAATTGCACTATGCTCAAAGGAGTAGAAGATAGTGAAAGCGCAGTTGAGCCGAACAGTGAGCAAGAGATGACCACATTGTTTCCCAAAAGTGTGCCATGTGCTCAAGGGGAGAGAGAGAGGATGCTTGGGCACAGGGTGTAGTCACAAGAGACAAGGAGGAACCACTGTTGCTTGAGAGAGGGTTAGTGAGAGTGCAAGGCGCAGAGACAGTGGACAAGGATGCCTCATTGTTGCTTGAGAGTGTGCTATGCACTTTTGAAGAGACAGAGAGGGCTTGTTTTCCCAAGGTGCACTCTAAAAGGCCTTGTTTTCTCAAAGTGCGCTCTAAAAGGCTTTGTTTTCCAAAAGTGTGTTTTGAGGGTCCGTGTTCTTCCGAAGTGTGGCTTGTTTCCCGAAGTGTGTTGAAAGGGTCCTTGTTCTTCCAAAGTGCGCCTTGTTTTCCCAAAATGCGTTCAAAGGGTCCTTGTTCTTTAGAAGTGTGCTTTTGAAGGGACAGATTTCTGTTGGGCACGGTTTTCTCTAACAATGGTTGATTGTTCAATAAAGATGCACTTCATGCCCAAGAGGGCTCACTCGAAGAGGAGAAGTCACTTAAATAATTAAATTATTTATCCTTAGAAAATAACACAATAGTCCACAATAATTATTGTACTTTTCCTAAGTTAAACTTCAAAAAGAAGACAAATGACTAGAAGAGGCAAATAATGTCTTCCACATCTTACGACACCAAGCAAATGTAGAAGACCTTTCGATGCTACTCAAATGAACACATGACATCATATCAAGTGTTGTTCATTAGGGCTACTAGTTGGCTGGCTATCCAAGCAGGAAAAAAATTTCTCATATGGGTTCCCCACTTTTTAGTAGATAACAAGCATATCCAAGGCATGTATCTTGTGATGCCATGGACAAAGGTTCAAAACCTATTGTGAAATCAATGATTGATTCCAAGATTGCAACTTATGAGAGATCAAGGAGTATTAGGACAAGGCTATTAAATTTTTCTCAAAAAAGAGGATTGACCTTGATGAGATTCTTGCTTCAATTGCCAGAGGATTTTCTCAAAAAGAGGGAGTTGACCTTGTTAAGGGTTTTACTTCAATCACTAAAAGTTTTGATGTGCATAGACAAGATACCCATTTTTACATTTTGTTGGAGGCCTTGTGTGGATTGTGGTTTGCACCATGAGACCGATATTTCAAGTTGATGTTTGTAGCTCCGACAATTGCTTCTACATAGGCCCAAGTGTTGAGGCGTGCAAAAGTTGCCTAATAGACGACTCTTAATCTTGGCAATTGTTTTAGTGATTAAAGTAATTTACTTTTATAAGATAAAGTGAGTTAATCTAATGAAATGCAAAGATTATTTGCATTAGTGAATTAGATGAATTTCAACCGTTGATCTCAAGTGATGTTGAAACATAATTTCAACCATCAAACATTTTGGATACTAGGGTTGTGGACTCTATCCATAACTCAAACTTATAAAAGGGAAGGCTATGCTAAGGAAGAAGACACACCAGACGTTCGAGAACACAACACAATGAGAGTGATATCTCAATGATTGGGTGGAAAAGAACTTCCATTCAAATATGCTAGCTTCAGGGAAGGTGTAAGGTGTCGCAATGGAGATCGAGATTAGCGAGCAAGAATTGGAGAGGGCTCGAACAGTTGGATCAGTTCCATGTTCTTGTCATATGTGTTTACCTCAATGGGTCATTTTCCCAAGAAGGGAGCCCTTGTAAGTTCTAAAGTTATTTGAATGAAGGACTAATTTGAAGGGCAGAAATATCTATGCATGTGATTGTGAGATTGATACAATTTAATTTGCTTTTGTTAATTGTTTTTTATGTTAAAATCCTAGCCATGTTTTTTATTCAATAGATCTTATCTGCTAGGAAGAATTAACCAAGTGCCAGGTTTAGGAAATTAACATTTCAAGATGGATGAATCTTGCACATATTTTTATATTTTGTTTATTCAATTTGTCTTGGTTTTGTGTATAGATGAGATTATCTTTATAGTTCTTCTTAACAACATATGATGTGGCTTGAATCCAAATTCAATTGTTCGGTGTCGCCAGCCAGTTCCAGTCCAAATATAAACAGTTAACAACTAGATAACTATTCATTGAATCGCGGTAAATAAACTGACCTGGTGGAAAGCGATAAGAAGTTCGAAGAAAGGAAGGCAGAGAGCAAATACGACGGCGGCGGAGAGGGTTTATGCAGGTATCTCTCATGCGATTTCCCAATCCAGCAACCAGGGAAACATCAGCGACCACAACTCTGTATCTGCCTGTCGCAATCGTCTTTGTGGTTTCGGATAGACAACCCCCCGCACGTTTTTTCCATGAACCAAAGCACGAGATGACTGCATTTGCATGGTCATTGATTGGATCTAGGTTGATCCTTCCCTCTACGAAATGCAGTATTATCTTTAGGTCCATCAAAGATCTAACAGATCGGGTCATCCAAAGGACCGATCGGCCAACACCTCGACCAGATTTGGAGGATTATACATGCCACCACTTCGTTCTACTCTGGATCACAATCCCAAATCGCAGAGAAGGGTATACATGGGCAGTGCTGACAAGAGCCTGGAAATCCCAAATCCATTCGCCGACCCTATCAGATGAAACACAAACAACCTCATTCCAACTGAGCCGAAAGTTTGCAAATAAGGCCCTTCCATTGGAAAATTGCATATTCAGTCCTCCAAGGAATATCGAGCTTGATCTACTATTTACTTTCAAAGAAATTAGCTCCTCAGTGGAGGTTTGGCACCTGCACTGGACAGATCTGGAGCGTGAGCCAAGGAAAAGATTCCATGGCCCAAATCCAGCGATTCAAGAAATAGATCAGGTACTATTTTGGCCAAATTTATAAGATCCAGAACCTTCGCAGCAGATTGACCCCTCTCTCAGGCAGATCCACTCACCACAGACCCGAATTTGATTCAAATCTTTATCAGGATGCTGCAAGGACGGATTGTCTGCAAGCGGATCTGCATAGGGACGCGGATCCAAGAATTAAAGTGCGAAATCGAAACACATTTGGGCATATCAGCACACATGCAAAGCTTGATTTATTGAGGACAAATTTTACAAGATAATTTCACACTACGGGATTATGGCATTGCCTCAGATTCGACCATCATCCTCAATCTGAGATTGCGAGGTGGATGCTCTGGAACCAACTCAAAGGGCACAAGCTCTTTTAAAAACACAATCAAAGGGAAGGATGAAGCCCAAACCAAACCAACACCACCTCCAAAGCTACCTGGGCCCTATATCATGGAGCAAAGATCCCAGATACCAGCCTTACCAGTCTCTTTGCATAAGGTAAATGAGCTCTAGTCAGATTTCCATACTAAAGCAGTCATATGTACATTTAATGGATTTTGGCCCAAATTAGACGCACTACATCAATGGATATTTTCTACATGGACACCAAATTGTCAAATTCATTTATGCTCCAAAGGATTTTTTGTCGTCAAATTCAGCATAGTTAAAGATAAGGAATATGCCCTCAATGAGGGACCATGGTTCTGGGGCAATGCAAGACTCTTCATGATCCTTTGGTTCCCAGGTTTTGATGCCACCACTATGGTGGTATCTAAAATACCTGTATAGGTCAGGATTCACAATCTTCCACTACACTTATGGCATCATAAAGTATTAGAAGGAATAGGGAACTCCCTGGATAAATTTCTCAAGATTGATGATGATAGACTTACAAGAGGCATATTTACTTTCGCTAGAATGTGTCGAAGTAGATCTTATCCAAGGTTTACCGGATCGCATTATACTGATCCACAATAATATACAATGGACTCAACCATTAGATTACGAAAATACAGCTTTCTGATGTCATGGATGTCTATAAACAGGTCACCTTCACAATGCCTGCCCATAGGCTAAAAAAGACCCAAAAAGAAATAAGAAACAATACCAAAAGCCAAAAGGCTGGCAATGCACTTGAGCCTCTGGAAGAAGCAGCAGAAGAAGAAGAGCCAACAGAAAATATTGCAAACAATAATGTACAAAACAGCTCACAAAAGGTCGAGATAGAACACAGCTCTGCATGCATTCCGAGGCCCAACAACCCTCCACAACAGCAGGAGCCATACACATAGGAAAGGAAGCAAGTGGCAACAAACGAAAGGGATTTGATTCTGATAAAGAATATCCAGCAAATTCAAAAGAGAATCAAGTGTCCATTGTAATATATCCACTCCCAACACTGGTGGTTGGCGAAAAGTGGAGAAGAAAGGTAGAAAAGAATAGATAGGTTTATTTTTGGATTCTGAGAAATCAGGATCAGATAATATGCATAATGTTTTAGCATCTAC
The DNA here is from genome assembly GCA_000404065.3 of Pinus taeda. Lineage (NCBI taxonomy): Eukaryota > Viridiplantae > Streptophyta > Pinopsida > Pinales > Pinaceae > Pinus > Pinus taeda. Next base: position 7,326 of record APFE030925557.1, on the reverse strand, counting down.
AACATGTAATTTTGCTCATTATGAATAAAATTACAATTTTTCCTAGGGGAGAAAACATATGATGTGGCTTGAGAAGATTATGACCCATATAGTCAAAAGAAAAGCACATGGATTCAAGGAGTCTTGCTTTGAGGGCTCTCCTGATCCGTAAACTGCCATGCATATTCCATTGGACAGTTCGTCACAACAAATCTGATAAATTATACTTAAAAATCCAAAATCCACATTATGAGGGTTTATTTCTCTTCAGATTTTTGGATCTATAAATTATTATTTCTTGCATATGCATGCAAATTAGAATTATACATAAAATAGAGAACAGCGAAATAAAAACTCACAAACAATGATTGACACAATATATGACCTAGGAAACCCTTTCAAGAGAAAGCCCAACTGGAAGGTGAGGTATGTTCTCTTTCTCTAAATAGAAAAGCGCTACGAATACAAAGAAGCAAGGTTTGTGGCATGTGGGCTACTACAATGCACAAATCCTATCTGTGTGCTCTCTCCCTAGCCCTCTTGGCCACTCTACTCATCTACAGAACAAACGCACTTGAAAATACTGGAACCCATTTTCCTCCTAGTGGCCCAATTATAACGCAGCTTGTTAGCCTACAAGTAGGTAGGTTTGACTCCTTCAACTCTTAACCAAAGTTAGAATATGGACTCTTCTAGAGTCTTCTTAATCATGATCCGATGGCTAGCCCCTTTTTCTTTGAGTAATGGGGGCTAATGTGACACCTCAAATTATGGTGGTTGAAATGGGAAGGTCAACTTCTAAGTGGCATAACTTTTCATACGGACTTCAATTGAGGTAATTCTTGTGTCCTTGGAAATGTCTTTGGGTGTAGAATAGGAGAAAAAGGTATTGCACTAAAACGTCAAATTTTTACCCCCAAAAAACACAGTTTGATGCCTCAAAATGCTCCCAGAAGGTTTTAGATCCCAAATTTCCAAACTAGGTCCCACAGGTAAAAATGATCTGGTGAGTTGATTCCTCCATTTTTTTCCATTATAAAGCATTGAGATGGATGATAAACAATATAATAATGATCCAATCCAGATCATCTCAGGTAGAGGCTGCTTATGGACACAGTTATTTATGTGGCAATTCACATCTTCTACATGGATGCATGTTGAGGAGGATGGGTGCTTGGAATAGGAGGTTGAGCTATCTTCTAGATGAGTGCCAAGCATAACAACGAAGGGAAATTCACCCTAGGAACATTAGGCCCACATGGCACATGGGTGGAAGTAAAGCACTTGGCTTCAAGAAGTATTCTCTCTAATAGAGGTTGTTTGTAGGCACAATTACAAACATGTGAAGGAGGAGGGTTTAATAGTTACATTGATGTTTAATGAATAGTTACATAGATGTTTGATGCACCCGTTTGTTGGGACAGCCAGGCTGAAATGTTATTTGTTTTAGCATGCTTGTATGAAGTTAAGAAACAGATTTAGGGCTGTTGCAAATCTGCTCTTATAGATGTGATTTCAGATTTTTGTGTTGGTTAAGATCGTCCCCTAACAGCTGTGATATCTAATTCTCCAAGCATATTTTCATGTCTTTCTTAAGCTTACCTAGTGAAAAGGTTGGACAGAATTGATGTATTTGTTGTTGTAATAAATATTTCAGATTCAACCATAAGGTTGAAAGTTCTATGAAGTAAATCCAGGGAACTTCAGTTAAATTAGGTGAAATTTCTGAATTTGTTCTAAAGATGGGATTTCCGAAATTTCCATAAATTGTTCCACCTTTGACTTTGATATCCCCAAATCGAGCTCAAGAGCAGATATTGGTGTTATGGCAGTTAAGCTCAAAGTTGTCCTCCCTCAATGGTCTTAAAGTCATTCAAGATTCACCTTTAGTAGGCAGTTACATCCCACAGTGCTGGTTAGTATGTGAACTTTGTGGTCCCACATTTTATGGGTTTGGGAACAGTTAATCTAAACCCTACTATATATTTCAGATATCACCCCATTTGCAATGATTATGAGTACTAAAGCTATTCACTAAGTTATTTGGGTATCAAGTATACCTATCATATATTTGTATTCACGGGTTGTTCATGTGCTTTTTGGTGAGGACACTACTTATGGAAATTTCTCTAATTTCAACATTTTAATCATTACAGGACATCAATATAATTTCATTTCATTTATGAATATTTTTCTAATTGTGTGTGTGCAATTATCCATCCAACCTGCAACTAGAGGGAGGGTTGGTAGACTTGAGATGTTAGTTCATAATGAATGATTCTCAAAATCACTAGTAAGCATTTGTTTCCACTTGCCTAAGTTGGTTGTCTCTGGGGCAGAAGTAATTGCAGAGAATGTGCACATACTTTGTGTTGACAAAATATTTATATGCATGAAGAGATGATAATCTAGTGCATAAATACCATGCGACATTCAAACTTGTGTCCAAGTATCTGGAGTCCAATAGATACTAAATATGCATGTAACAAAAATCAATTTACACGATTCTCTCATAATAAGGTACCAAGACAGTTCCAGGAAAGTATAAAACTAGCTCAATTAATGAGTTATGCCAGAATTACTATTGTTAACAATCATCATACAAGCAGCTGGTTCCAGTAAACAACACAACTATTTCTATAGCAGCAGATTAGATTATCTGTTTTTGGGGGAAACAACAATGAAAGGATAAAAGAAGAGAAGAGATGCTGAGAGCATCAATAAGTTCCTACTATGTTATTAACTTGTTATGATCCATTCAATTCCAAATGCTGGTAAAATAGGAACATGTAAACATTAAACAGAAAGAGAATATTGCACCACAATGGTCACAAACTAATACTCACTGCTTCACATAGTTTACAAGCAATGCAACGTTCCTCCCCAGTTGGATAACGACGAAGAGCATGCTCACCACGAAAACGAGGACTCAGAGGACCTTTTTCAAAAGGATAGTTTATCTGACAAAGAAAATAATGTTCAAATATGGTATCTTGTCATGATAGAAGACTTAATCCATATTCACACAAATTTCAAGAAGCAATATTCATTCTCCTCTCAAATCAAGATAGTACAGTAATTGACTAACTGAGCTTGAACAAACCAAACTAAGAAAGAATAAATTAAAATGGAAAAAGAGGAAGCAATACTAACTGTCACTTTCTTCTCAAAGAAATACTTGAGGCCTAGCATCATGCCTCGGATCATTTCAGTTAGGAAGAGAGTATTCATGCTTTTGTCAAGAACTGTGAACAGAGAAATGTGTCATAAGTAAACCACGACAAAAATTAGTCAATCAGTCATGCTTCCAGGCATGAAGAACTGAACATTTTAATACAAGATTCTGTGCATTCTATAATTTTCAAGGAATACATTTGCAGAAACAGAATACACCTGTGCTCCAGTCTTTTGCCATGTCATTTGCAAGCTTATCTGTTTCTCTTGTATCACCTGTCAGTGTGCAAAAGGAAAAGGAACTCATTAGAGATCTCAGAAATAGCAAGCCACCTAAGCAGTGATGTGTAAAACAAGGAATCCAAGTAATAAAAAGCCACTCATATGCTAACACCAAATGTTAGAGATCCAAGTCAACAACGCTTAAAGACACTAGGAGAATCTGGTAAATAAATTGTTTAAATTGTCCATTGCAAACAAGGCCATCATTCCCTGGTAAGGTTTATAGTGTGTTGGGCCGTCGACCAGGGTTCCATCCTGACAGTCTGGCCCACCTAAATGGAAAATTATTAAAAATGGGATGACAGAGAGCAAGTCCCAGGGGATGTTCCTGGCATCTTAGCCAATGAAAGTCTGTATAATGCAGTGCAGCTCTTTGGGCATATTGCTGGAAGCACTTTCAAAATAGAAGGTTAAGTATGCATGGAAATGAAATTTTAATTGCATCAATAGTAGAAACAGAAGGTACATTTACAGATATACTTCAGCAAAAATGACATGGGAAGCTTGAGCATTAAGAGGGGAGGAGGATTACAGGTCGAATGGAACCAAGATTAAACCTAGATTTAACTGGGTCAGATATGGTTAGAACTTAGGCATCCAACATTAAAGGAAAACAAATAATCAGGAATAATTGTGGTTCTTAAGCATTCTCAAGGACACCTAAAGGAAGATGAGCAGGCAGATACAAGACCTTTCCAGCAGTACTTCCACGAAATCTTCATCTCCAAAGGTTGTCAAGATAATACGAGATTGACAAAGAAGCAATCATACAAGTGGTTCCCTCAGAAGTCTCTCAATTTGAGAGATGTCTTCTCCCAAACCTGGGAGCAAGAAGAGTTGTTAGAAGATATCTAAAATGTGGCGTGTAACAAATCACAAGGCATTATTGACCTCCCATTTGAAACTTATAAAAGATATGGCCATAATTGGGTGAGGTCTACTCCATTTGAGCCTCAACTGCATTGATGCTTCTATTGACCCAGGTTGATTAATCACCAAAGTTGTCCGCGAGTATCAAACAGGGAGTTAGATGAGGATGAAGATATATTGCATTGCAGGACAAAAGATTTCCAAAACATCTCTGTTTTTGAAACATTTCCACAAACATCTGGGGAAAAGCCCCAGCTATTTGCTGGCATGTTAGTTGTTTCACACTTGTTTTTTCCATTTTTTGTTAGAAACCAAAATATATATTGGAACATTATTTCACGAGGAAAACCTCACCATATTCCCCCCCTCATCGCCAAAGTATCCGAATGGAGGGTGGCTCAACCACAAGCCACAATAGCAGCTGATAACCCACCAGAACTCAGCCAGCCTAGAACTGGAGACCTCACAGCAATCTCTGCCTTGAAACAGTCTGTTTAACCCAATTAAGCTAACACAATGAGAATATATAATTAATTAATGAAAAATGGATGATGATCACAACAAACAGAATAATATTTATACCAGTGAAGAGGTAAGGTCATGATGAGCAGTCAGGACCCTTACTGATGGGTGTGATTAAATAAGGTATATAGCCCGTCCCCTTGAAAATGATTTTTCTTCGGAGCAGAGAATGAAGGATATTTATTTTCAAACGCCACTACTTTCCATGAAGCATCTTAAACTAGCAAATTCTTCCCCTTGATGGGTTATTGATATGTTTAGAATGCATGGATCTTGTACCTGTTGATTAAATATCTTTAGGCAGCAACGTGACTTTTCTTTGGTTGTGTTGACACCTAATCATTGAGATTAGGTGAATCCATATAAACTAATATAAATAGAAAATAAGAAGAATTGGAATATGAAGAGACATTGGGAGATGAAGCCCAAGAGTTTCTCCCTCCATGTATATAACTATGATCAGCCTTAATGCAAAAACACAATTCATTTGAGAAGTTACCTCCTCGCCTAAAATGGTATCAGAGCCAGCTCCCAAATTAGTTTATGTGCTGTAACTCCTATCAGTTTTCTGCCATATTCTGTTCCTATATTCCCCGTCATATTCTCTGCAAGATTTTGTGCATTCAAATCCCTTGGAGCTGCATTGAACGTCCACTGGGAGCACTGTATTTTTGAAGCGTTGAAAAGATAGGTCACCGGTTGAATTATTTGTGCATTGAAGACTGGTGTATGTTAAAAATGTGCATTGTATGGTGGTATTGAAAATTCTTATGGATGTTATTCAGGAGGAGAAGTTTATCCATGCGTAATTTCTGTTCTGGAAAACCGTGGTGCGACTGCAACTGAACTGTGAAATGCCACACTACTCGTGAGTATCCTAGTTCTTTGACTGTGCGTATGATTTGTATTGATCAGTTTGGTGCGTAGGGTGCTGCATTCTATGTGAAGGCATTCCATTGTTATGCGTTGTGATGGGTGTATGTATGCCTTGAAGTGAAAACCGTGCCACTGTGTATTGTCCCCGTGGCTCCGAGACTCTGTGGCTATTGCACTATCACACCATACTCCTCCCACCGGCTCATATCCCTGAACCCGCACACCACAAGTTCAAAGGTTCTCCATCTAGCAGAAGTGTGATACCTCCCCTTGCGGCATCACATCCCGACTAGTAATACATTGACTCCACTCTCGTCTTCCGATGGTGATACCACATATTGCCTGGTTATATAACACATACACCCCGGTGAGGTGCTATAATACCACCAGTCCTTCTGCAAAGTTAATACTCCCGACTCCGCACCATACTGTCCGACAGTGATACCTCCCACCGCTTACCTACCATTGCTTGAACCATACCATCGACTCCCAGTTAATACCACCCACTAATACCTCCTCCTGACTCCTTTGCGGGTGGTCTAAAACCACCCTTCATGGCCCTCCAAACCGCTCTCCACCACAGTTGTTCTGGCATCGTGGTTGCGTGTTCAATACTCAATACTCTGGTTAAGCATAACATTTTATAACTCCACAGTTTTATAACTCCCTTCTGCTCCCGGTTAATAACGCTACAATCCACCATACCGTATAATACACATGCGGTTATACATTGACTCCCCTCCCCCGGTTATATCGTAATACTTTCTTCGAGTTAACAACTCCCCCAAATACTCCCTTCCCCGTGTACTCCCTTCCCCAAATAACACCTTTGTTATATATATTGCCACCAGAATTGTATTTATTTACAGAATATTGTTACTAGAAGTGTAACTTTTTACAGAAATTACCACCACAAGTACATTCTTCAGTACATAGATTTTCAAATGCAATCACTAATATCAATTATTGGAGTAGTTCCCTCTAAAAAAGAGAACTATCCTGAATGGTCAAGGAAGATAAAGCACACTCTCATTTTCAATGAGTTGTGGAGAGGAGTTTGTGAAGAAGAAGGAGATAATGCACCCACAAAGCCCACCTCAGATAAGGAGATTGCCAATTTGGGAAAATAAGAACAGCAAGGCTTATCCCTTGATTGCAATGTCTGTAAATGAAGAGGTGAGTCGCCATATTTCACCATTCTCAAATGCTTTTGAAGCCTTACAGAAGTTGAAGGAACTGTATGACTAACACTCTGAACTTGAAGTTGTCCAATTGATGATTAAATTGTTCAGTCTTGAATTGAAAAATGATGACTCTCTTGCTTTAGCATCAAAAGTAAGATCCATTATGCATGATATAAAAACCACCAGTGTTGAAATAGAAATTCCTCTTATAGCTTAATGTCAAGGCATTATATCTCACTTATTCAAATTATCTTGAGTGATTGCAAGCAAGTGGAAACCTCAAGGAGATTACCTTTGACTAAGAAGAAGCTTGCTGAGAGAGAGAGAGAAGGCTTTTGGGAAGAAGACAATTCCTCAGTCTTCTGAAGAAGCTGTGTCTTGCACATAGAGAGAAGAATCATGCACAAGATTCTTCTAGAGGAAGAGGAGGCTGAAGAGG
>APFE030925551.1:197914-271956 GCA_000404065.3 Pinus taeda | reverse complement strand
GAAAATGTATTTTGCAATATATCATAAATCTGGAAAACAACCAATGTTACCCCCTTCTCATATTAAGCCATGAGTTAATAAAGCTCATGTCACTTCTGATATTGAGGATATATATAAATTTACATAGCTCTTAGTTTTCTTTCATTTTTTTCCTGGGGGATTTAATAAAGAAAACAATTTTAGAATAGCTTCATGTCAATCCTTCTTCGAATTTCTATACACTAGAATAAGGAATTGTATTGCTATAAATCAATGCACATATCCCATCAGCTTCGCGCAATGAATATTTCCCACACATACCTTGTTCAGAGAAATAACACAATCATAGCACTCACGAAACCCCCCTTTCTATTGCACATAACTCGTTTTCCAATTTTTTTTATTTCCAATAGAAAACACATATGATTCCAATATAAGACAAATGCATATGTTTTTCATTTCACAACAAATCCATTCTACGCAAAAATATCACATAATAACATTAACAGTTTAACAATAATTTCCATATGCACCACCACACACAATGAAAATTAATAATTTTAATCATTATGTTCTTTCATAAATACCCAAACCTCTACAAAGATTCATAGCTGTAAAATCAAATCTCTCAGCAATTTCTCCCTCGCCCATAATTTGTACTCCACACAGTAAAATCTCCGCATAATGAAACATAATAATATGCCCCTCTCTCCTACACATACCCATCCTCTGTAAACTTTCATATGATATACGATCAAGAAATGTGTTAAAGTTTTAGATTTGTTCGAGAAATCAAAAAACATACCCCATCTTCCGTACAGTCAAATCTCTACGAAATGAAACATATTAATAATAATAATAGATTAATATTAATAGTTTAACATTAATTTCCACATGCACTCCCCATTCTCCCAAAAATACCTTGTCCTAATAAAAGCTCTACACAATGAAATCCCCTACACAAACCAAGTCAAAAGAAAAAATTCAATTCTAACACCAATGCTCAGAGCAATAACACATTGTCAATGTGTTCTCCCAAAAACACCCTGTACTAATAAAATATATGTACAAACTCCATCATGCACAAATATTCTATTCTAATACCAATGCCCAGAGAAATAACACAATCTCAGAGCACTCGTGAAACCCTCCCTCGCCCACACATACCCTATTTTCCATATTTTGTAACGTTAATAGAAAACACATATAAAATCTCACTGATTAACATCAATAGTTTAACAATGCCCTATGCACCACCTCACACAATGGAAATCAACAATATTAATCATTCTGCAAATATTCATAGCTATATAATCAAAATCTCTACGCAAATCCTCTCCTGCACATACCTCGTACCATGCACAGTAAAAGCTTTGAACAACAATATACCTAGTTCTCTGTAAACATTCATATGATATACGCTCTAGAAATTTGTAAAAGTATCTCTGCTTAATGACTTGTGCAGTGTCTCCCCTTCTCTCTCACGAATGAACATCAATAAAAATTAACAATATTAATCATTCCACACAATCAAAGCTCTGCATAATGAAATGCCCTACACATACCCTATTCAGGGCATAACACAGTCAAAGCACTGACAAAAACACATAACTCGTTTTCCAATTCTTTTCATCGCCAATAGAAAACACATATGCTTCCAATATAATACAAATACCTCGTCCTATGTAATTTCTCCCACACACATACTTTGTACTTCGCACAGTAAAATCTCTTCAGAACAAAACATAATAATATTCTTCTCTCTCCTACATATACTTCGTCCTCTTTAAACATACAACCAGAAAATGTATAAAAGTACTATATTTGTTCAGGAAATTGACATACCCCATCTTTTGTAAAGTCAAAGCTCCGCATAATGAAACATAATAATAATAACATATTGACATTAATAGTTTAACATTAATTTCTGAATGCACCCTGTCATGTGCAAAGATTCAATTCTAACACCAACGCTCAGCACTGTAACACATTTTCCCTGTAAAGCAAAAGCAATAATGCTAAAAATACAATATACAATCCACAATAATGTTAATTCTCTTGTGCAGATATCCTTCTCATTCCGCACAACTACGTTAGTATATCCTGCACTATATATGAATTAATAAATCAAGGTGGGCCATAAAGGTTTTAGCATATTAGAGAAATTAATTAATTATACTATAATTAGTTAATCTTGTTTCAGAGTTCAAAATTTGTGCAGAGGTTTTATTGTTTCTGGGGTTAGTAATTTCATTTAATCTCTTATGTGGAACTTTCAGCACAGTGAAATCTCTGCACAAGCAAAGCTTTGCACAAGTTATCAATCTCATTTGTTTTTGTTTTATTGGGTGTAGGGACTTTATTGTGCAGAAGTGTAGAAAAAACACTTTCTTCGCAAAAATATCCATGGTGGGCATACATACATACACCATTATTATTTTCATTATTATTAAGGTCACTTTCGTTGATGATTCTTCGAAGGAAATCAAAGACACAACAACAACATCCTTCGTTCTCTCACACATACCTTGTTTTCCATATTTTGTATCGTTAATGGAAAGCACACATGCCTCCAATATAACCCAATTGTCTACTTAGCGCAAAAAAAATCTCACTTATTAACGTCAATAGTTTAACAATTTCCTATGCACCACCCCACACATTAGAAATCAACAATATTAATATTTTCGCAAAGATTCATAGCTATAAAATCTAAATCTCTATGCAACATCTCTACCGCACATACATACGATTTGTAAATTTGTAAAAATATCTCCGCTCAACGTAACATCAATAGTTAAACAATTCCTATATGCATCCTTCGTACTCCGCATAGTAAAAGATATGAACAATGAAACATAATAATATTTCTCATTTCCCTGCACATACCCCATCCTTCATAAACATTTATACGATATACGATCTAGAAATTTGTAGAAGTATCTCCACACAATGGCTTTTGTAGCATCCCCTCCCTCCCCACCCCTCCCACGCAAAGGACCTACAACCACGTTAATTATGTCATCATGGGAAGAGCAGTACCATAATAGTGTCAGTGTTAGTGTTAATGTCAGATAACTAATGTCACAACACTCACTGACAGAATGGCCACTCAAGAAAATAGTTTTTTTTTTTTTTTTTTTCAATTCAATTGTCAAGCACTGACAAATATAAAAAATAAAATGCTCTCCACTAGGGGAACTATGTCCCAACGAAACTTTCTAGGCCAATCAGAAATTTTAAATAAAATAACTTACTTTTTCCCAAAATTTTAGTTAAAATTAAAAAAAAAAACAAAATAACACATATTTAATATTTGACTGCAAGACAAATGAAATTTGACCACAATACAAATGTTATAGTCCGTAAGAAAAAAAAGACTAATATGAGACCAGAACTAATAAACACATTCCTATCATTTAACTTTTCGAATCTAATGACTTTTTGAGTGTAATATTTAACATTTGGTAAAAGTTCAAAGTCAATATTGAATATTCAATTTACACCTTTCGGCTTGGTGTGAATATTGAGTGGCAATTTATACATGGTGGAGATAAAAAGAAAGATTTCATTGTTTTATAGCCTTGAAAAAACATTTTTCTAATATCATTTAACTTTTTGAATATGCAATATTTAACACTTTGGTAAAAGTTCAAACTCAATATTGAATATTCAATTTTCCACCTTTCGGCTTGGTGTGAATATTGAGTGGCAATTTATACATGGTAGAGGTAAAAAGAAAGATTGTATTTCTTTATAGCCTTTAAGAAAAAAACCTTTTTCTTGTGAATGTTCTAATCGATTAATTATTATTCTATTTTTTCATTTTGTTATTTCACTGAATGATGAGAGGTTGGTTAAATTATCAATAATATTAATTATATAACATTACTCAATTTAATTAGTTTTCTCTTTTAGTATAAATTTTCATTTGTAGACAGAGGTTGAGTTTTTAGTTATAATTATATATGTATTAATATTATATCTCTGATAATCAAAGTTAAATGTTTAAATTTTCACACTCATTTGTATTATGTATTGGGATTGCTTTTTTTTTTACTAATTAGATTTTGTATTTTCTTTTTTTATAATGAAAATTGTTTTTAGGTGTTTATTTTAGATGATATATTTGTAGATAATATTTGCATTTAAAAATTGTGTTTTTTATAATCAAATAATTGTATCCATTAAAAATTTATAATAATTTTTTCGATAAGAATTAATTTAAATCTAGTTTTATGAGTATTTTAACATAGAGAAAACACCCTCATCCTCTAGGGTTTGATATGTCTCAATAAATTTATCTAACATGTTTTTGTTTTTATAATGAATTTTCTCTTCTCACAAGTAAAATGGAACATTCAACATCTAACCTAGGTCGATTTTGAGGAAGTAAATATTGAAGTAAAGCTAAATTTGAGGAATCGTGTTTTGAATAAAAAATCATCTTTATCCTAGAAACATAATATGTCATCTATGATCTTCCTATAGTCTTATTAGCATTTGAAATAAGAAAAAAGAAACATCTAGAAGAAAGACTTTCCAAGGACTCTAGAGTATAATTAAAGTCAATATATTTCATGAGAGTTGAGGAAGATCATAAAAAAACAATTGAATTCATAAATTAAAGTGATTTTTTAGTTGCTAATAATAACATTGGTCCAGATTTGAAAAAAATTGTAATAGAAAGTTACATTCCACTTCTCTTTAGTAAGAAAATCTTTATTATGGAGTCTTGATTTCCAAATGAGGAGAAACTTTATCTTGAACTACATTTTTAAAGATCGGAGAATTGAATATTGAAAAAAGGATTTGTCCTTCTTCTCTATTTTAGTTAATGAAGATAGTACTTCCTTTTGAAAAAATTTATAATCAAAATGAATTTTTAGGCCATATAATACTCTACCATAGAGTTAAGCATAAGCATTACAATGTCAAAGGGATAGATTATAAATTGCAAAGGAAGTGCTCTCTCACAAAGGGTGTGGGTAGGTTATGGGTTGCCTAGTAGACCTAAGTCTCACAGGCCCTTTAGTAGGAAATCATAATGCTCATGAAAAAATTAGCCAATGCTATAAAAAAATCTCCCTTGTCCCAAATAATTTTGAAAAAGGATTATTTGTAGTTGGAGAATTAAGAAGATAGGCATTGTAATTACACCAATGTTAAGTAAAAATTACAAATTATAAGGTAATATGAAACAATATGCTTAAATGATATTTTTTTACATATTTGGTTGAAATATAGTGAAAATATTCATGGTGGCTTGTTATGTTGGTCAAAGAGAGGTGTTGATATTTCCCCCACCAAGGTTCAAGTCTCACTAATGGCTTGCATCTACTTTTTCTCATGTTCATGCTTGTGGATGTGTTAGTGCACACTATAGAAAATTGGGCCAAGAAAAAATATGAGCATCTTTAGTGGAATACATACCTCTTACTCATAACCTCTTAACCAAAGGAATCCAATTTAAATGGTGTTGATCATACGCTCTCCCAAATCAATAAAACACACTAACCACTTTATGATAAGTGTAAAACAATTAATACATGCATATATCTCCAAATTCCTTTATAGACAATCAAGGGATCTTAGGTTGAGTAGTTTGGTGAACATATCATTTTCCCAGTTGCATAGGTTCAATTCTTTGGAGACATAGGTTCAAGTCTTTAGAGACATGTTGTAACTAGCCAATTTGTGGCATTTATGTAATAGTTGTATCTGGCAATGTAGAAAAACAAATTAAGTTGTTTGATTCAATAATTCCTAATTAAAAGTTTAATTAGAATAAGTTCATGATCAAATAAAAGGGCAAATGGTGAAAATGACAAAGTATGATACTAAGTTAAGGTTTCTTGAATCAAAATAATTTTTTCCTATCTTTTTAGATTAGTGAAATCAATATCTGTTCTTTGACAACAAAACAAATAGTTAATTATTTAAAAATGTATGTGATAGGAAGAATAAAATATTGATATGAATCACCAATCGTACATTGAATTGAAAGGCCACCAATCGTTGTATCATTATGTACATGTTCCATTGGAGTCTTGTAAATTTTCTTCATTGAAAAAATAAGTTATCAATGTGTAACAAAATGAGTGTCTCATGCATGTGCCTAGAAAAAAGAGAAATATAAGATATAAGATCATTATACGATAAAACAAAATTTCCATAGAAAAAAATTGTATTTTTTATTAAAGAAAAAACATATTACATTTTGTAGACACACAATGCATGTATGTAATCTTGATCTAAAATATGTCTGATAAAAAATACAAAATATAGAGCACACAGGCTCGCTAAATAACCCTATAAATATGTACCACAAAAATCTCATCAATGAAACATCCATTACAATAAAAAAAACCTATCAACAAAACCCAACAAACAATGGGCTGATAACAAACCAGACTGAAATCTCAAAAGGAGTAGAGGCAAGGCTCCGAAAATAAATATGTGAAAATGCCCAAGGAATGATCAATGAACCCCATCACCAACACCTAAGAGAAGATGCCTGAAAAATGAAAAATGGTCGTTATGCCCAAAAGGAGACTGTGAAATCCAAAAAGGAAACCACCAGGAACAAAGATAAGTCATTGAGTAGTAGAACCCTCATCGTGAGCCCTAAAAATGAAACCCTAGTGATAGAAGAAAGAGGGCACAGGGCCCAAGACATGCAGCTGGCACCAATCGCAGATGAACTAGGATAGTGAAACTACTGCACAAGAGGAAAACAGAATGGGAATTTGGATGGTAGTGAGGACCCCTTGTCAACTCGGAAACCAGCATCCACACTGCAAATGAAAACTTGCAATAATAGAGATGCCCACCAAGGAAGTTGCAGATAAACCGAAAACATAAAAATTAGTGAAGCATGGACTAGGAGTGAGGATAGCTAGGATTTTAGTTGCGTTGGCCCCACTCCATGTAGAAAAATCGTTTGCAAAAGAGACAAAATGATAATAGAATACTAATAATAATAGAGGAGGAAGGAAATTGCAAAGAAAACAAACCCGAAAAACTCGATCAATTGCAAAATCACCGCTATGGTTTACTCCCTGCTAAACCTTCCCCCTCTACAACACCTTTTACCCCGTCATTATACGATGATTAATTTATATGCTAATTATTTAATATTTATTTAAAATTAGTTGAAAATTAATAGTTTGAGTTCTAATATATGTTAAAATAAAGTAATATAATTTTTTATGGTTTTTTTTAATGGAGCGATGAGGATGTTTTGGTGGATGAAGAAAAAAGAGAGAAGAAAAGTATGTTGGGCATGTGCATTTTCATATTTTGAAGATTGTTTAAACATAATGTATTTATTCTTAAGGGTCTTTTCAAGTGTGATATATGATAAAAATAACTCCTAATATTCCCACAATTATGATGATTGTTAATGGTTATAATTATTGAAAAAGGGATGACTATATTGATAGATACAATGTGAGTGTTGGTCATATTTATTTTATGCTTTTAATAATAAATTCACTTTGTAGTATTTCAAAGTTAGAAGGGTAGATTTGATTGGTAATATTAATTCTATTGAAAGATTTTTATATAGCCATCTATATGTAATGTTGAAGATGGCCATAACAATGGTCACCAAAGAATATGGAAAAATGAGCCATAATAATGAGCTCTTGTGCTCAAGACGGTGAGGTGTATAGAGGTCAATCTTGACATAGAAGAGAAGGTTAAGTGATGATGACCTAGGGAATAGACCTAGCATAGGAATATTCACTACATAATTGGATGATGAAGCTTGAGGTCTCAAATAATATAGGAGAAAAGTTAGGATGCTTCCTCTAATAGGGCTTCACATGCTAAATTTCATAGATATCTCCAAAATCATATGTAAGCACAAAGAAATGTACTTTGAGGATTCATCAAATAAATTGGAAGACATGGAACACATTGTCAATGTAAAGAGAAATTTTGGGATGGATAATGTGATGTAGAACTACAATGGTGAATTTGTACAAGACCCTAAATGAACTAGGATTAGAGACGCAAAGGGCCATCATATTCTAGATATTTTCTAGTACAAGAAATGTATAGCAACCAAACTATATGAGAATGATAGAACTTTAGAAAACTTAGTGCAATGTTAACAAATGTTAGTAAACATGCCAAACTACATTATAAATGATTTGAACAATATCACAACAATTTATTCCTCAAATTAGCACAATGGGCACACTTCATCAATGCTTAGTATAAATGTTCAAGGGTGAGGCAATGTTTTGACAAGTAGCCATTGGGAAAATCGATATATCTTGATTAAGTAGGGAAAAAACCTGATTTTCATTATGCTTCCTTCTATCTAATTCCTCTCCTCATCGCATGACATGAAGTTTATTCATATTGAAGGAAAGGGGAATAGTTTGTAAGCTAGGGGCTACTCTTCCATGTAACATATTGAGCACCTTAATGAAACCTTCCAGGATAGCATTTTCATTCTTATATATGTAAAAATTCATTGGTAGGGTAACATAATTGGATTGTAATGTCACTTTGCACACTAACTTAGGACCCACTCAATCCTTTTACACCTTGATGAAAGGCCATATAATATCACATAAGAATTACAAGTTGTGAAATGAAGCATCAGACACATGTAAAATGAATTTATTGAATTGGTGATAATATACAAAGTAATTTTATTTGGATCCTCAAAGATTAACACATTATTTTCATTATTAGACTGGTATTGCACTTATGGTCAAACTAGCATGTGGAAATATATGTTTTGATTTGTTCATGCTACTTATATTGTTGTGTTTAGAAGTTATTTTTCTGTGATGGATGAAAGGAAATTTGAGTCATACTCCATTGTATTTACCAACCATGCGTAGACTCTCCTACCATTTCTTTGGGGGTGGGTGCATTTTTTTTGTTTGTCAATTTGAACCAAGTCTTTTCATGTCCCTTTTTCCAACAACCTTCGCCTATTTTGACTATTGTAGAGATTCCCCCCTTAGCTTCAGGACTTTAGCTATTGATTAGAAGTGAAAGGGAAAGACCATTGAGGTGATAGTGGGTGGATTTCATAGTAGTTTCCCTTATCTCTCATCCTTTAGGATGAACTTTCCCTTAGAAAGAGTTTGAGCAACAACACTCAAGTCAATTTGTGAGGAGAATAAACCCATGAAGACAAAGGAGTTCCTCATCAGGAGGGAAATCTTGAAGTTAATGTCTAATATTTTATTATTGATAGAATGTTATTACTTTCATTCTTTATTTTGGTCTCTCTTTATTGTTTGAAATTTGTGTATGTTCAACATTACATTGATATAGTTTAGATTTTATTTTCAAATATTTAAATCTTAGTATATGATGAGAAGTCATGGATAGCTAGTCCAAATCATGTACTCAAAATATAAAGTTAGCTTGGAAGGCTCTAGACAATCCTCCTTTAATGAAGGTTTTTTGTGACATTGTGTACCTTAATTGAAATCTACACTTATGCAAAATAAAAACCCAAAGAACGTCATAAATAGAGAAATTATTGTAAATCAATATTGAATATCATTTCTCCATGTCTCAATGTTCATATTAATGAGAAAAAGGTGTTCATGAGATCAGAAATTACATCTCTTCATAGCAAATGTCCCCAAATTGCCTCTCAATCAACAAAAAGAAAATGCACCTTATTTATTAGTTTTAACTAATATGAGTCACTGAAACTTTTGCATATGCATATTTCTTACTTTTAACTAACAAGAGTAACTGAACTTTGTGTTGGGAAAATATTAACTATTTCTTACTTACATCACCTACCTTTGAACCCAACTTACTTGATTTATTGTGGCTTTTTGAGGTAGTTAAATTTAAGAAATTTTACAACTTTTGTATAGGCATATTTCTTATTTTTTGTTGTAAATCAATATTGAATACCATTTCTCCATGTCCCAATGTTCATATTAAAGAGAAAAAGGTGTTCATGAGATCCGAAATTACATCTCTTCATAGCAAATGTCCCCAAATTACCTCTCAATCAACAAAAAAATGCACCTTATTTATTAGTTTTAACTAATATGAGTCACTGAAACTTTTGTATAGACATATTTCTTACTTTTAACTAACAAGAGTAACTGAACTTTGTGTTCAGAAAATATTAACTAATTCTTACTTACACCACTTACCTTTGAACCCAACTTGATTTATTGTGGCTTTTTTAGGTAGTTAAATTTAAGAAATTTTACAACTTCTGTATAGGCATATTTCTTATTTTTTTTGTTGTAAATCAATATTGAATACCATTTCTCCATGTCCCAATGTTCATCTTAATGATAAAAAGGTGTTCATGAGATCCTAAATTACATCTCTTCATAGAAAATGTCCCCAAATTGCCTCTCAATCAACAAAAAATGCACCTTATTTATTAGTTTTAACTAATATGATTCACTGAAACTTTTGTATAGGCATATTTCTTACTTTTAACTAACAAGAGTAACTGAAATTTGTGTTGGGAAAATATTAACTAGTTCTTACTTACATCACTTACCTTTGAACGCAACTTACTTGATTTATTGTGGCTTTTTGCGGTAGTTAAATTTAAGAAATTTCACAACTTTTGTATAGGAATATTTCTTATTTTTAACTAACGAGAGTAACTGAACTTTGTGTTGGGAAAATATTAACTAATGATTACTTACATCACTTACCTTTGAACCCAACTTCCCTAATCTATTGTGGCTTTTTGAGGTAGTTAAATTTAAGAAATTTTACAACTTTTGTATAGGCATAATTCTTACTTTTAACTAACAGAAGTAACTGAACTTTATGTTGGGAAAATATTAACTAATGCTTATTTACCTCATTTACCTTTGAACCCAACTTACTCAATGAATTGTGACTTTTTGAGATAGTTAAATTTAAGAAATTTTACCTAGTTTTCTTGCATTTTCACATTTTTAGTTTTACTTATCTCTAATGTAAAGTTGGTTGGTATTCATTGTAACGAATTTTATTTTGTAAATCCTCATTAGCATAATAGAGAAATATCGTAACTTTTTTTACTATTAAAATGGATTTAGGTTAAAATGAAGAGAGAAATAACAATATTACTATGTAAATATTGTATTTATAGTATTTCTATTTTTGAACAATGAATCTCTCATTTTATTTCTCTATTTAGTAATTTTTATATTAGATGTATATATCAAATTTCTTTCTTTCACATGTACATTTTATTATTATTTGTTATAAATATTATATATTTTTAAAATTGATAAGTAAATATCCGGGACACGTCCCCAAGGTCGGGTGTGCGTCACCCTTGCACCCACACACCCGGGAGGGGAGACTCTCGGGGGTGCGTTTCCCCATGCACCCCTTTTGGGGAGACTCGAGCAGACGCAAGGGGGTTCGTTTCCCCAGTGTGGGAGACTCGACTCCCTAAAAGGGGCACTTCTAGGCGTCCCCCCGAAAATGGGGTTCTTCTGGGCATCCCCCTTCAATTTTGCCTAATTACCCTTTAAAAAAAATGAAAATTAATTTATTAAAAAAATAAAATAAAAAAAATAAAACTAAACTAACAAATAAAAAATAAAAATGAAAAGTTAGGTTTACTTTCATTTTTTTATTTACAACCAAATTTCATTGTTTAGGCTCATTCTTTCTGTCGCCATTTCACTCTGCTCCCACTTCGAGCTTTATTGCCACAGCTGAGCTCATTCTTTCTTCCGCCATTTCACTCTGCTCCCACTGCCCTTACGCTCTCCACAGGTAACCAAGAGCTCATGCCTGCGACCACCCTCTACTACTTGACCTGCCCATGCAGCTGCTCCATAAGTAACCGAGAGCTCACACTTGCGCCCACCCTCTATTGCTTGACCAGTCCACGCAGCTGCTCCACGACCCGTCCACGCAGCGTTGTTGCTCCATGCAGCTGCTCCACGACCCGTCCACGCAGCGTTGTTGCTCCATGCAGCTGCTCCACAACTCGTCCACACACGATTGCTCGAGTCGTCCACGCAGTTTCTAGTGTCTACGCAGTTGTTCAACCCGCTACGAAGCCAACGACCTTTGCCACCGCTTCCACTGTCTACGTTCGCCACAACTTCTGACGTCGACCTTGGCCACACAGCCACCATCGACCCTGTCTTCTACATTATGCAGTAAGTTTCTAACTTGCTACAATTTTATTTTATTTTTTTCATGTTTCAGTTTTAAACTTTTAAAGTTTTATGTGGCATTAAAAATTAAGAATTTTAATTTCTATAAGCTTAGAACTATAGAATTTGGAAACCAATTGGCACTGGGCAGTAAACACTTAGAGTTAGAATAGTTTTTGCTTTATAAATTTAAAATTATAATTTATTAAATTATCAGTTTTATAAATTGGGTTACTCAATTTTATAAGTTATCAAGTAGTTTTAAATTTTAGATTTTGAAACCCTTCTTGCAGGGCATTAAATAATACAAAATCTACAAAATAAATTATTTGCAAAATGAGTGACAGCAGCCACAGTGGCAGTGACAGTGAAACTGAAAGTGAATATGATCCTCAAACTGAAACAACAAGTCATCTTCAAACTGAAACTCCATCAACAATGAATGAAACCCATGGCAGTGATGCAGCTAGTACTATTGTCATTCCAACGACTCCAACCCCATCAAAGTCATTGGCAGAATATGCAAAGGGGACATTTAATCCAAGCAAAACTCTTTTGCTATATGCTACCAAAATGTCTCGCTCTTCAACCCAACCAAAACCGAGAAGCAAAACAGGTGGGACATGCCATTGGAAATGCAATGTTTGTGGCCATTCTTGGGCTGGGAGTTATAGTTGTCTCAGGATGCATCTTTTGGGTGTAGGTGGAAAAGGGGTTAGTATACGTCCAAATTTAACCTTTCTGCAAAAATCAGAGCTCTTGAGAATGCAAATGGCAGCAAATGCAAAGGGCATGTTCTCAAGCAAAAATGTCATGGCCCAAGCTCAAAAAAAAATTAATGAAGCCACAAGCTCAAAAATAAAATTAAAACTAAAAGAGATGGAAGATATGCCTCCACCATCTCCTATTGGGACTAAGGGTTCCCGCTCTTGTGCAATGGGACCAACTCTTGTGGGGATGTATAGTAAGCTGAATCGTGATGATACAGATGATGCCATTGGTAGATTTCTCTTTTCCAATGGAATTCCTTTCCATGTTATTCGTTCTCCTTACTACAAGGAGATGGTTAAGGCAATTGCAGCAACAGGACCCTCATATGTGCCCCCAGGTGAACATAAGTTGAGGACAGTGATATTAGAAAGGAAAGTGGCCAATATTAATGTGCAAAAGGAAAATTTGAGGCAGACATGGGTGAGGGAAGGTTGTTCTATTGTTATGGATGGGTGGACAGACATTGCCCAACTCCACTTATCAGCATCATAGTTACTTGGCAAGAGGGGCCTTTCTTTCTTAGAGCTATTGATTGTTCTCGAAAGCGTAAAGATGCAGCTTTCCAATTTTAGCTTCTTCATGATGCTATAGAGAAGGTTGGCTCTACAAATGTTGTATAGGTTGTGATAGATGCAGCGGCAGTGTGTAGATCAACAGGATTAATGATTTGGAGTAAATACAGACATATTTTCTGAACCCTTTTTTGTGTGCGTGCACTCAACAATGCATTGAAATACATTGGCAAAATTGAGTGGGTATCTAACTTGGTGACAGCTGCAAGAAATGTGCAAATGTTTATTTGCAATCACCACACCTCCTTAGCCATGTGCAGGACTTATGCGAGGAAGGAATTCCTCAAGCCTACTGATACCAAATATTCTAGTTATTTTCTTTTATTAGAGAGGATGTTGGAGGTGCAGTCAGCATTGCAAGCCATGGTTGTGACTCTAGATTGGAACAGATGGAAAGAATCCAAGACAGAGGAAGGGAAGAAAATCAGGATTCTGATATTGGATAATGATTGGTGGACAGATTGTGGTTATTTGGTGTCACTCTTACATCTTGTAGTTGAGGTCATTCGCTACACTGACACAGATTCTCCTACTCTTGGAGGAATCTATGAGACTTTTGATAGTAGGTTGGATCAAGTAAGGGTGGTCATTCGTGAGAAAGATCTTTCCTTAGAGTTCTACACAACTCAAATGCGACCCATTATTCAGCGTAGGTGGGATCAAATGAAGACACCTTTGCACATGGCGGCATATGCACTCAACCCAAAATGGTATGTGGCAAGAACTGGTACAATTCTTCCCATTGAAGATCCAGAGGTCAAAAAGGGATTTCGAGCATCCATTACAATGATGTATAGTTCAGAAGAACGGAGAACCATTACGAGACAGTGGAAGACATTTGCAAGTCTCAATGGTCCCTTCAACAAGCCTGATGCAAGGGAAGATCGCAATGATTTAGGCCAGACTGACCCCATTGGTTGGTGGACCATGCATGGGGATGAGGCTCCAGAGATCCAACAACTTGCTATTCGCTTATAGTCTCAGATTGCTAGTTCCTCTGCAACAAAGAGGAATTGGTCCACATATAGCTTCATCCACTCTATCAAGAGGAATAGACTTTCCTCTAGGAGAGCAAAGAAGCTAGTTGCAATGCACAGTTCTCTACGTTTTGCACATAGGAAGACACCAGAGTATCAGAGGGGACCAGCAACATGATAGGATGTGGATCCAGAGGATAGTGCACATATAGATGATGAGGATGGACCAGATGAGTTGCAGCATGGTTTGGTTGGAGTTCCATTGGTTACTCAAGAAAGTGACTCTAACTCAGATAACGACATTCTCATTGATGGTCCTGATGACTTCATGCAGCAGATGGATGTAGAGGACCAATCATTGAGATTGACTCCTTGATGTTGATTTTATTTTTAGTGTTTATTTTCCTTTTTTACTTTTCAGTTTTACTTTTAACATTGGAGTTGTGACACTAGATATTTATGACCAACTCTTCACTCTTAACTATTTTTGAGTTTGAAACTTTTAGTTATATAAATTCTTAATTTAGTGTTCAAACTTCAGTATCTAGTATATTAATATAGTATATACTAATATACTAGTATGTTTTGCTTTCAATTTAGATTCTAGAATGATGATTGATGAATTCAGAATTTTCAATTTAATTTTTAAATCAATGATTCAATGTAGATTATAGAATAATGATTGATGAATGATGAAGGATGAATAATAGGATCAATGTACATTGTATTTGAATATTTCATTATTGAATTTTATTATTGAATCTTATGGTATTGATGAATTAGAATTTAGAACAATATAATGAGTATGTCATATGAATGATGTATGTATCAAAATGAATGATGAGGACGGATCAAGATTCAATTACAATATACGTCATTATTTGATTCAATTATGAATTTAAATTTTATGTATGGATCAAATTTGAAATTTCAATGTATTGGTATTACTGTTACTAATTAGTCTATTTAATATGCTTTCATTACTGAACAATAAATATGAACATGAATTATATGTATATATATATATATATATATATATATATAAATAATAATATATATATATATATATATAATATAAATATACCCCGACGTCCCTCGTCCCTAAATTTTCCCTAAAATTGAGGGTACTCCCACACGTCCATTTTGTGCGTCTCCCCATCCCGAAGACTTGGTGGAACATTGCAACATCCTCCATCATATTATATTATAAAATATCTTTCTCACTTTTGATACAATAACTTTGAAGAAAAATAAATAATATCAATCAAATCCAACTATAAATCAAATCATTTATCAATAGCATAATTATCTTTACAATAAAAATATCACCTCAATTTTTTATAATATTAATATATGTTTTTTAATTAAATTTATATTGTAATTATATATGTCATGGACCTTTTTGTTTTAAAGTTCATTCATGTCATGTCCTTATCACTAGTATTCGATAACACAATAGAACCTCTAAAATTATGACAAGATAACATGATGGTGAACCATATGTAGTGTTAGGGACAAAAACTATAACTTTATGCATTTGCAAGCTTCTAAGTACAAGGGTACTTAAGGTATGCGACGTATACCACTTGCAAAAATATATATAGTAAATTGAAAAATAAAAATTTTATAAAATTTGTGATGTGGGATTTTTTTCGATAAAATTTAATATGATGTTTTTTAAATGTGAATTTGATAAAAAGTTGTAAACCTTTATTATTTATGGATGATTTTCAGCCAGGAGTAACATTTTAATTGATTTATTGAAAATTTTGGTTATTAAAAAGATGGATTCCACCGTGCCTTCTAATCAAAGTTCTCTCATGCATACTTTGACCCTTTTTAGGGGTATTCAAAAATCAATATACATACATTTCATCCTTTTTAGTATTCAAATATCAATATAAAATATGGGAATGTTGCTGAAAAATGTCTCTCCCCTCGAGTTTTAATATGGGGATTAATGTGTTAGTAGTTTTTATAAATATTTGTACTTTAATTTTAGTTTATTTTTACATGACTTGGGTGGCTCATTTTATGTAAGAGAATCACGAATCTATAACATATGGTTAAATAGTGAAAATTTTAATGCTTAATCAAGGGTGGACACTTATCCCAAAGAGATCATATCATTACTAAAAATATAATAAGTGTAGTTTTCTTAATTTTTTAATAAAAAATATTAATAAATTTATTTATAAAAATAAAATTATAATGATAATATTGTAGTTTTCAATACTTGAAAAGGAAAGATTTTAAAATACAAATATTTTTCATCCTTTGAAATGCCCATTATGAGATAATTGACTTATCACTATTAAGTTTCATACATGTTGCCTCATAGAAGAGATTGATGAGTTTTTTAATATTTTCAACTATTTTTTTGGTTCTTTCATAGAATATTAAAATTTCATCAACAAAGAGTAAATGGGTGATATAGTAGGAAGTACGAACATTGATACTTTTTATGTTTCTAGTTCTGATGGCATCCTTAAGAGACTTGTCGAGGCCTTCTACAATGATAGGAAATAATAGGAGGAAGAGAGTAAAAGCTTGTTTAGTCCCTCTTTCCAACATAAATAAAGGAGAAGTTGCACCATTCATTAGAATTGGAAAAGATATGGAGCTAATGCAACTAATTAACCAAGTAATAAAGCCTTGACAAAACCCAAGATGAATAAGTATGAGTCCAATTAAGAGCCATCTCACTTGATCAAACGCTTTGGAGATGTCCACCTTCAAGGATAGGGTCTTTAGATTTCTAGAATTTATTGATTGGAGACTCTCATGTGATATTCCTACAACCTCATAAATTTTCCTCCTTCTCGAAATCCAAACTACTCTAGAGATATTTGGTGAGAGAGAATTTCTTTAATCCTCCTAGATATTATTTTGGAGATAAATTTATAAGTGCAACCAAAAAAGGAAATTGATTTAAAGTTCTCAAAATGAGTAAGTTAATATATCTTCAGGATCAAAGCTAAGAAAGTTATATTGAAAACTTACAATAATTTCCTGGAGGTTTTAGATACCTTTTCCACTTATTGAATGTCCTCTTTAATGAAATCAAAACAAATTAGAAATAGCCTAGGGATTTTATCCTTTGGGAAGTTATGAAGGACTTGTAGAAGTTACTCTTTCCTTACTCCAACCATTGGTTCTTAGTTATCTTTAGGATTGTCAAAGCATGGAAAGACATTGGCTAAAATGATGATTGTAGCGATGGTTTCTTTGAATTCTTCGCTCAAAGGAGAATGAAAATAATTTACCCCTTCTTAATCCATTTAGAGAAGTTGATAACCGTATCCATCCTCTATTTTCATCCAATGCCGAAAATAGATAGTTTTTCTCTTAATTCTCCATTCTTTCTCCTTTTTCCCCCATGGAAGAAACACATTTTTTTATTCTAGCTGAGCATTAAGTACATTATGAAGGTACCATTTGCACATGTGAAAAAAAGGTCCTGAAATGTATAAGTAGCATAACATTTATATATCATAATTCAAAAACTATTCTAGAAAGATTCATAAAAACAAAAGAATAAAACCTTTTCTTAGAAGGATTACATTAGCGACAATTAGTTCTCTAAAAAGTCACTTAGCAATCTTTATATAATATATATAGTAGATTTTGTATGTAAATCCATATGTTATGATCCATTTGCTAATAACAAACCTTTGACAATAAATCTACTTTGGCATTGTGTTCTTGAAACATTTGCTTATAGCTTTTCTGAAAACAACTATTAGATATGTGTTTTACCTGTTGGGATATGGATACTAAATTGACATTTTGAACCTAAATATTGTTCTTCATTTAATTGATATTAAGTAGTGAGTCTCCCATCAACTGAATTTTATGTAAGTCCTTTGAACGGGCAAACTTCAACAGATATAATGAAGGCCAGAATTCAAAATTTATTATTTGTTGTAGGTTCCACATTGGATTTCAATGAGAAAAAAATATAAGTTGACGTATAAATTTCAAAGCCTTTATCACATGTGTTATCAATGCCTTGACAAACCCCATCAAAGAATGGCCATGGATTTTGATGATAAAACTCCAAGTGTCTTACCTATCTTACATACTTATTTTTCAACCTTGGCTAATATGAGCTATAAACATGACCAACTTTTGATGCCACCACTATAGGTGAAGTAAACCTGCCCTCAAAGATAGCATGGTTGTGGGAAGTCTAGATACCCCAATACACTAATAAGGGTAAAGTTATTAATGACTTTAGATTGAACCTGTCAAACCAATATTGAAAGAAAAGGTCCACATTGTCTTTCCCCCAAGGTTCTTGAATTTTGAAATATTATTACCCATCATACCAAACAGGCTTCACATGCAATGAACAAAAATTTGTTGGACATGTTCTTCACTCTCTTTGTATAAAAAAAATAGGCCCGACTCATTCATGTAACTCTTCTGTAACACGTCCCAATTTAACAATTTCCCATTAAGTATGAGCCACATCAACACAATACACTTAGCAGTGCCTTAATTTTCTACAGTGGTTTCCACCACCACTCAAGGTTCAAAACTTGGTTTATAAGTAAATCCTAGTATTATTTTTTTGCACTATAAGTTTTTTCCAAGGATTTATAAAACAAAGTCAATTCATATACGTTTTTTGTAAGCCTGATATGACCATGCACCAAAGACTGAATAAAAATTTTCTAGCTTAGCTTCTAATCCTTGGGTAAAGCCAAATATTTAGCTGAAATCCAACTCTACCACCTTATGGTAGTGGATCCAAGATTTTCTATTCTGGAAAGAGTTCCCCATATTTGTTGATAAATAAAAACAATGATCTCTTTGAGAAAAAAAAATATTTGCATTACAACCCATAACTACATCAACATTGATTATCACTAGAGAGCTCAAATCAACCTTCTAGGAAAGAATATGACCAATCATAGGAAAGGCAAGTGTAATATCTTTCCATTCATCATTTCTTTATTTTCATTTCTCACCCAATTGAAAATGGTATGAGGAGCAATGCTTTTTTCTAGGAGAATATCTAACCAAAGACCAAGTTTGGTTAGAAAATAACATAAAGATTCAACTACAAGGGATCTACCAAAAAGATGAATATCCTTTAGAACCCATCTGTACCATTCCTTTGTTAGATAAATTTGCTTCTTTTTAGGTAAATTTAGACTCTTATACTCCTCGCTCCCTCACAAAATATAGTTGGATCCTAATTTTATGATATTCTCTAATATGCCTTTAGGTATGCGAGAAAAAATATGCTAATATATTGGTATAAACTCCAACACTGATTTAATTAGAACAAGTCTTCAACCTCTAGGAAACCACCTATTACATCAAAAGTGAATTATCTTCTCAATTTGACCAACAAGCCAATGCCAATCCGTTTTCACGTAATTATTGTGCTTGACCACAAACCCCAAATACTTTATGCCTTCTTCCAAATGCTCCTTGCCACAAGGTAGTATAATGTCTAGCTATGATGAAATTTGTCCCTCCAATTCATAAGAAAATGCTACCAATTTCTACATATTTAGCTCCATATGAGTACCCAATGGTAAATATTTAATATATCTATGACTTGATAAATGTCTCAATCTAATCCAAAAAAAAAGCACAATATCATCAACAAAAAGGATATGGTTAAGGGTTACACTCCTTCCAACCTGTACACACTTTTCCAATGTTAGAGACTTTGCATCCAAGAGACATCTACTCAAGCCTTCAACCACTAAGAGAAATAAGTATAGGAATAAAGAAAGCCTTTGTCATAAACCCCTTGAAAGATTAAATAAAGAATAGTTAGAGTTCCACATTAGAATTTCCATATAAACTAACAAAATACAACCCAAGATCCATTTTACAATTATTAATGAGAAACCAATCGGGAGTAACATTAGATGTAAGAATATCCATGAGACTCAACCAAAGGATTTAGATAAATTCAATTTTAACAATAAGGAAGGGAATAGAATGTAACTTAACAATGTGCAAAGCTTCTTGAGCAATCCCAACTACCTCATGAATATTCCTACCCTCAAGAAAACCAAATGGTTTTATAGATATAGTCCTTGAGAGAATCGGTTTGATTCTAAGTTAAATTGCCTTTGAAATAAATTTGTAGACCATATTACATAATGAAATTAGCTTAAAGTCGTTGTAATTATCAATATGATCCAATTTAGGAATTAAAGCAAGAAAGCTAGAGTTGATATTGCCTAGAACTCCTTCCCCCCCGCCAACCCCTCCACCCCACTTGTATCTCCTCAACCACCCATAGAAGGTCCTCTCCTAAAGTGTCAAATAAAGCTAGGAAGAATCAATAGTCCAACCATCTAAACTTGAACTTTTGAGTAGCTTATCTTTTGAGACCTCCCTAAATTCCTCTTCATTTTCCTCTTCCTCAACTAATATGGGCTATTTTCTAACCAAATTCATGATTTCCCTAATTAGGAAATGCTCAAGCTCCTTATATATACTTCCAAAATGAATACTCCCATATATATAAGTGGCACTTGGAATTGTGATGCCCATTCATCCCATATGGACTACTATCAGGTCTATATAAGGGTACTAGGCCTACCTCTAATTTTTATTAGAATTAAAAATAATATGATAAAAATAATTATAACAATCACATACACAAAAAACACACATAAACCATGCACATCATCATTTACCATATAAAACCCTATTTGGGGAAAAACTAGCCAATAATAGATCCATTATTATCTTATGGCTTAAAAGTAGCCATGTCTTGACTTAAAAGAAGCCAAGCCAACCAACATCTTGTCCTAACATTGTAATCTCTCCACTCAAAATATTCCCATTACAATGGAGAACCTCCAAGCCTATAAAAGGATTCATCACATGTAATCCATAGGATCTAATACTGTTGTTCACCAAAACCATGTGTTTGAAACCACCACTGAGGATATAACCACTTTGACTCTTTCAATGAGTCAAGTTTACCCTAACATTCCCCTTTTAAACTTGACTGAAGAGATATGCACGCTCTCCTTGCCTATCACCTAAATCTACTCCAACACTTTACCAGTAGGAATATGCATGCCTAACTAGGTGTTATAACGGTATGCCCATATACATGTAATTATAAATTTCATCTCCATAGTATTTATGTTTTTAATTATTTCTATCTCACACTTATGTCACCATTATCTCACGTTTGCACTCCTGCTCAAACCAGGTGCTCTCCTGACCAGATCTTGCTTGTATGGTTACATCTCACCCTATCGGACCTTTATTTCCTCTCAAGCAATCCTCTCAATAAATATTCACGGATGAAAGCCAAATCCCAATCGATATTATCTATGTTAGCTTAAGCCTCAACATATAATGTGTCATCATTTGAAACCATCACCTCCTTCTATAGGCCATGATCCCTTGGCTCTAATACCACTTGTTAGGATTAAAAACAATATGAGTAAAATAATGATAATAGTCACATAACAAGAGTACACATAAACCATGCATACCATGATTTATACTAGAAAACCCAAATTGGGGGAAATATCATACAACAATATATCTATTATTATCTTATGGCTTAAAAGCATCCATGTCTTGACTTAAAAGCATCCAAGACATCCAACATCTTGGCTCAACCAAGTGAGCCCTCCATCAAATTAGGACCATTACAATGGAGAATCTCTAAGCCTTTAAAATGCTTCATCACATGTAATACATGGGCTCTAGTACCATGAACCACCAAATATGTGCTTTAAATCTCCATTGTGGACCTAACAACTTTGAATCTTTCATTGATTCAAGTTTACCCTAACAATTATATGGTTAAGTGAAGTATTCAATTAAATTGGTAATACCTTGGGAATTTTTTATGAAGTATATAATACTTATAGAGAAATAAGGAACACGTGATTGGATAGATTGGTCATTGGATTACACCTCACAAAAGTTTTGGTTTTCTCCATTATTATTAGGAATGGGCTAGCCATTTTCTATCAGTCCTTAGACTATGAGGGAATCACATTCAAAAGAGGAATATATTTCATATAAGGGCATTTGGATAAAGAATGTACTCTTCCTAATAAATGGAAGGTCTGGGTCCAAAAGGAGCTTCATGAGTGCAATATCATACCTTAGAATCTAAGGAATAAGGCTCCTCCTTATAAATACTCGTTATGTAACTACCATATTGTATTTTCAATCCTTCTATAGTTAGAAAAATAATGAATTTTTTTTTTATCGCCGCATGCTATCTAAGTTGCACCACTTGTGCTCTTTCTCTAGAAGAAACTTTGTTTTTAAAGCTTCTAAAGACTTCAAATATTGCAAACCGAATTCATCCATGAGACAGCCTATATAACCATGAATAATCACATATAGGTTTCCTTCAATGTATTTGAGAAATACTCCCTATTGTCAAGGAGGATCAACCCCTATCATGGATGATCTACCTTTTATGACTTTTATCTTATCCTTTTGATTGTGTTCAAGAAAATTGGATCCTTATTTCTTATTTTAGGTGTATAAATTCTTCAAGTTCTTTTAAGATCATATCATTCCTCTTGTGTTTCTCAATATACCAATTAATTACAATCTTCTTTACCATTTTTATGTTTGATGAAATTGAATGGGGGTCCATTGATCAAGAGGTGAATCAAAGGGCGTCCATGCATCTTATAGTTTATTCGAGAAAAATTCATCCTTTGATGATTAACGATTTAGTTTGAAGGGGGTGGGAGGTATTTTTGCACTAGAACCACCTCTAGGAGAATTGGATTATGTCTAGCTCTTTGTTGAGAAATCAATGCATGTAGTTATTAGGGTTTTGATTCCTCTTTTCTTGATAACTATTTGTGATATGCGTTGTCTTCTCTACTTCTTTATTATGTTATCTTTAATCAGGCAATTACCAAATCAAAAATACATGAAGATCACAAGAATTAGAGACAAAAGATGCAGTCACTCAGCCAAGGAAAACCCCTCTCCTAGGGGAAAAACTAGTCAAACTCTTCTTCTCTAATAAAACCAAGTGAAAGTGATACAATCCAAGACCTTATGTCTAAGACAAAGACCTTCTCCAATCACCAATTCATCCCTCCTTCCAAGTAGACAACTTCTTCCAAAGTCAACAAATGTCAACACCCTTCAAATCAACTCCAACTGGAATTTCAGCCTCCTGTAGCTCAGAAGTTTGGGCCTGCAGTAACTACATAAATTTTAGCTCCTACAACTTGACCAGAAACCCTTAAAAACTCACATGTGTGAGAGAGATATGCCCAAAACTTTTATTTTTGTTCTTCTTTTGATTTTTCCTTCTTGTCATTAACTTCACACTTTTTTTCTTCTTACTTCACTGCTGATCGAACTTATTGATGGATTGATGCCAAATAGGTCAAATTATCCTTCTATTTATACTACTTCCATAGGGTTTAATTGACCCAAATAGGGTTGACTTCATCGAGCCAAGGTTGACTCGGTGAGGAGGTGAAATATGATTGTTTTGACTCAAAATATTTTTTCTTTTCATGATACAAAAGCCCAAGAAGGGTCTAATATATATAATATTGACTCTTGTGACTCAAGAAAATTCTATAAGCCTTCCATGGAGTCTTTGACCTAATGAACAAGTGAAAAAAGCATGAAACCCATGCTTCAAAATATTTTTTCCTTTTCTTCTTTTTCAATTTTATAATGAATACATAATCTTAAAGTACAATAGCAATTATGAATATCGACTATAGTTACATTTTCAACACTCCCTCTTAACTAGGGAGCCATTCATAATTGTACAAACAGGTACAAGGATGAATTGAAATTGACATGTTCTCAGAAGAGTATGAGCATATGCAATGTTAGGGATCAAGATATCATAACTCCCAAGGTATACTCCCAACAAGGAAAAATTTGTCACTAGGCCAACTTCCCACTACAAGTACCAGACATAGATACCATCTAGGCCTCCATGCTAAGACACCAACCCTCACAGGTATATAGGTATCATCAAGATCAACTAAAACAGAGGTCCATATCATCAAGACCAAGATACCCTCCCACATAGGAATCTATACATCATCAAGGCTAAATTATAAATGTGATGTCAATACCAACTAGGCCAATATTTCCTCCCAAGTACCATC
The DNA here is from genome assembly GCA_000404065.3 of Pinus taeda. Lineage (NCBI taxonomy): Eukaryota > Viridiplantae > Streptophyta > Pinopsida > Pinales > Pinaceae > Pinus > Pinus taeda. The sequence continues at coordinate 247,411 of APFE030925551.1, read as the reverse complement.
ATATAGGAACACAACCTAAGGCACTCATCTGAGTCATCTCTCCCTCTCAATCAAATCATAGATAGCCACCAATCCAAGCATGCTTCTAAAATACTCAAACTTCTTGTTGGGGAGAGGTTTCGTCAACACATCAACTACTTGTTTATCTATCAGAACATAATGTAGCTTCACGACCCCATCTTATACCAAACTTCTAATATGGTCGTACTTATTATTAATATGCTTAGTCTTAGCATGGAACATTGGGTCTTCAGATATTTTGGTGTTTCTTTGGTTATCATAATTTATAACTATTTGATCCAAGGGCCCTCTAAACAAATCTTACAAAAGCTTCCTTAACCAAATTACTTTTTTTTCAACCTCACAAATCAGAAAATATTCAGCCTCAGCACTACTTAAAGAAATTGAATCATGTTTACAACTCATCCAAAAAATCATTGTTTATCTAAGGCTAAAACAACCACCAGTGGTGCTTATTCCATCCATCTCACTGCCGTCCTAATTAGAATCAGTGAAATTTGTCAATTGGATTTCCTTTCCATCATATTTCAGGCAATGATGAATAGTCCCACACAAATACCTCAAGATATGCATAGAATATATCTAATTATCATAATGTGACTCTAATTTAAATTGACTTAGAAAAATTATGAAATAACATATATCAGGTCTAGTATTCACCAAATACATTAACAAGCCAACCAACTAACGATAAGATGTGGGATCAATGAGCCTATAGTTTGAACTTCGCAACTTATTTAAGTTGGTGATCATTGGAGTTGTCATGGGCATGGAATTGATCATACCAAACTTTTGTAGAATCTTGATAATATATTTTCCTTGAGCAAGATATATCTCTCTAGGTTTTTTTCCAAACTTCCAAGCCCAAATAATAATGCATAAGTCCTAGATATTTCATTTCAAATTTTGTTTCCAACATATTCTTACATTCAAGAATTCCATGCTCCACATCTGTATGAAGTAAATCATCCACATATGACAAAATAATGATTGGTTATTCTTTAATACTTTGATTTAGAGGTTTGAGTATGTAGATATTTTAACAAATCCTATCCTTAGAAGGTAGGAATCCATTCTAGTATACCAAGCTCTAGGTGCTTATTTCAATCCATATAGAGCTTTCTTCAATCTACAGGCGTGAGATTCCCTATTATGTATCTCAAAACCTTCTCGTTGTTCAATGTATGCTTCTTCATATATGGTTCCATTCAACAAAGTTATTTTGACATCCATCTAGTAGATGTTCCATCCCATAGTAGCTGCTAAAGAAATCAAGGATCTAATGGTAGTGTACCTGGTTGTAGGAGAAAATGCTTCCTCATAGTCCACACCTTCCTTTTTATAGAAACCTCTTGGTACAAATATTGCCTTGTATTTATCTATTCTCCCATCAACATCATGTTTGATTTTGTAAATCCATTTAGAGGTGACAATAGATTTGTCGCTAGGTCTAGGAACAATTTCCCAAACCCCATTCTTCATGATTGATTGATATTCTTCTTGCATGGATTTATTCCATTCATCATGATTAGTAGCTTGTTTAAATGTGGTTAGTTCTAATTCAATCAATTTAGTCATATGTGTTGCATATCTGGATACCTCTTTGGTTTCTTACTTTCTCTGAAAGTACCTTTTTCTCCATGTCATTCAACATCTTCAAGTGTTCATTTTAACCAATTTGGCCTCTTCTTTATTTCAGTAATGATTGTAGGTTGAACAGGTTCACTTGGTCCTTCTACTTCTTGATTTGTAGGTGTTTTTTCATGTTTCTCTTCTTCTTCAAATAGTGGTATATCTTCTTCATCAGATTCATTGGGAATATATTTGGACTTTTTGTATGCATATGTTTCATCAAATATGACATCTCAGCTAACCTCAATTTGAAAATTGTCTTTTATGTAGCTTCTATAGGCCTTTGATGAAAGGTTATAACCGAAAAATATACCCTTTATACTAGTAGAATCTAACTTCTTCCTATTTTCCTTAGGGATATTAATGTAGGAAGGGAATCCAAATATTTAGAGCTGATATACATATGGCTTCTTACCTTAAAAAATATTCTTCCGGTTTCATATTTTCAAGAATTCTATGAGAAATTATATTTTGTATGTATATTGTCACCATAGATGCTTCTCCCCATAATAAATTTGGAAGGTCTTGTTCATATATTCTTTCTCTCTACTACTCCATTTTGTTAAGTATTATAGGGAACTATGAGCTCCCTCTTAATACAAGCTTCCTTTCAAAAGGCGATGAGTTCCTTAGATGTATTCTCACCACCATTGTCAGATCTAAGGGTCTTTATCTTCCTTTTTGTCAACATATCCACTTCTTATTTGAATTCTTTGAACTTTTCAAAGACTCCATCCTTAGGTTTGAGAAGATAAATCTAAGTTTTTATAGAGTGATGATTAATGAAGGTCACATAATATAGATGGTCTCTAAGAGATTTATATGCCATTGGTACATACACATCATAATGAATGAGGTATGATATTTCTTTAGACCTTGTGTTACTGCTTGTATATGGTTTCTTTGTATTCTTTCCCAAATCACATCCCTTACATACTCCTTCATGGTACTCTTTCAAGTTGGGGATGCCTTTCACCATTTGACTTGGGGAGTGAAATATCTTATAATGAACATGCCCATATCTTCTATGCCAAAGCTTAGAAGTACTAATATCCATGTGATCAAGAGCTTGAGGATAAGGTGTTAGAAGTCTATACAACCTTCCTTCACAAACCCCAATAACCCTTTATTTTTCAAGAGTCCCTTCACAAAACAAGAAATTCTCCATATACAAAGGAAACCCTATCTCCTTTATCTTCTAAACAAGAAATAGAAAGTAAATTCTTTTTCAAACTTGGGACATAGAGAATGTTGTTGAGATGAAGCTTTCCACCATCTTCTAGTTTCAATGAAGTATATCCAATACCTTTGACACATAGCTATTGTTATATCTAAGCTCCACTGAATGATATCATCATCCTTTTGATAAGGTTTGAAGTTGTCCACTTTATCCTACCATGTGTCTTGAGGCTCTAGTATCAATGGTACAAACATTGTCATCATGAAATGTACCTGTAAGTGCATAGAATAATCCTCCATTTTTTATTCTCCTAGATAGATTGTAAATGATATTGATACTAAATCTTATTGCAACTTTCAACAGATCATTAAGATTCCTTAGTCCCATCTTCAAATAGTTTTCCATTAATGAGAGAGAACTTCCTTACAAGAGTGCTTTCATTTCTTCAAATGATAGCCAACAAAGTGACCTTCAAACAGTTCTTCCTTCAACGTAACTCTTATTCCATATTGAGAAATCAATGCATGTAGTTATTAGGGTTTTGATTCTTCTTTTATTGATAAATACATGTGATATGTGTTGGCCTATTTACTTATTTATTATGTTATATTTCATCATGCAATTACCAAATCAAAAATACATAAAGATCACAAGAACAAGAGACGTGATATGTAGGCACCCAAACAGGGAAAAACTCCTCTCCTAGGGGAAAACCTAAGCAAACTCTTTTTCTCTAATAGAACCAAGTCAAAGTGATACAATCCAATAACTTATGGCAAAGAAAAATACCTTTTCCAATCACCAAGTGAGGCCTCCTTCCAAGTAGACAAATTCTGTGAAAATAAACAAGGGTCAACACCCTTCAAATCTACTCCAAATGGAATTTTGGCTCCCTACAACTCAGAGGTTTGGATCTATTATAACTGCAAAAATTTTGGCTCTCAAAACTTGCCTAGAAACCCTATAAAAACTCGCACATGTGAGAGAGAGATACCCAAAACTTCAATTTTTTTTCTTTCTTTGATTTGTCCTTCTTGTCCTTAACTTTGCACTTATTTTTTCTTCTTATTTCATTGCAAATTAAACTTATGGATGGATTGGTGCCAAATAGGTCGAATTCATCTTCTATTTATATTGCTTACATAGGGTCGAATTGCCCCAAACAGGGTCAACTTCATCAAGGCAGGGTCAATTTGGTGAGGAGGTGAAATATGACTTTTTTGACTCAAAATATTTTTGATACAAAAGCCCAAGAAAAACCTAGAAGCTTTCAATGGAGGCTTTAACCTAATGAACAAGTGAAAAGAGCATGAAACCCATGCTTCAAAATAATTTTTATTTTTCTTCTTTTTCAATTTTACAGTGAATACATAATGATAAAGTACAATAGTAATTATGAATGCCGACCATAGCTACATTTTTAACAATTTCCTCTCAAGGAAACCCATCAACCTAATCTTACATATTAATTCAGAAAATGTTTTAAAATTAAAAATCAATCCAATCTTTTTTCTATTTGGATTTCCCATGTCCTCTTGTTCATCCAAGTTTGGGTTAGTCTAGCAATATATATGTTTAGGAGTGCCACTATTTCCAATTTGTTTATAAAGAGTCCTAAGAGGTTATCTACATGCATTGTTGGTCCCTAGACATCATAAGCTTGATCCCCACTAACCACCATTAGAACTTTTCTAGTCTAGTCCCTACTGAAGAAATATTCCCAATATTCCATCATATTAGATTAATTTTAATATATGTTAATACAAGTGATTTATTTTCCCAAGTCCAAGGAGAAAAGGGTAGTTCCCATCCTTGATAGAAAATATTGGGAGTTAGTTAGGGAGAAATATCATTTTCTTCAACCTATGATATTTCCCCCATCTTCCTAATGGATCAATAAAACATAAATCCGAACCCTTTAAAATTCTCAACAAGTCATTAATAATCGCCTCCCAATTTGTCATAACATTTTGTATGAAAATGATTGATGGGTTGTGAGATTCAATTAATATATTAACAACCAATTATTTTAGCAGTTGGCTAATTGTCTAGAATTTAGGCTTAGAAAAATGATTTGGGTACATTCTTGAGGCATGTGCTTTAAGGTCCCAAATCAAGGAGAACTACGTTCAACTTCTAACTTCAAAGTTAGCTTTCTTATGTGTTAGAGAACTACGTTCAACTTCTAACTTCAAAGTTAGCTTTCTTATGTGTTAGGGAAATGAGGGATTTTTTACCTCTTAGGAAGGCTTGGAGTTAATTGTTTCTAGGGCCCCCAATCCTCCTATCCCCCCCCCAAAAAAAAAAAAAAAAAAATAGGGGATCCTTTGGTTCCAAACCTGATATTATATTTAAAAGTGTGACAGGCTTGATACCTATTGAGGGCATCCTTTTAAAGTGGTAAATTAGTAGATATTTTGTATATTTTAGGTATCCTAGTGACACTCTAAAACTATCCAAGGGAATGAGGGTAGGAAGCATGGTCCTTTAATTCGAGATAAAGAAGAGAGAAAGTCACCATTCTATTCATCATTCAACTTATTTAACCATACTTTCTAGGACCCAAAATATAAGTTGTCATTATTTGGGATATTATAAGAAGGAGAGAGTTTCCTACCCAATTTGATATTGATGTCATCTATATCATCTAGTGGGTGTTCTAAGCTCTAAACATTTTATTTTTATGCTAATTCTAATAGATAATTTATATTTATGGGATTGTGGTGAGATCCTCTAGAGGATACTGACTCCCTAGACTTTGAGGTGTGTGTTTGCACTCATGAAGCTCCTTAAACCTAGACTTTCCATTTATTGGGAAGAGGACATTCCTTGACCAAATTCCCTTGTATGTAACATCTTCAAATTTTGAATGGGATTACCTCATACTCTAAGGATTCATAGAAAATAGTATCATGTTTCTAATAGTGATGGATTTAGATAAGCCCCATAGGGGCAGTTCAATTGGTGATTGTTGTGAAAATGAAGTGTTATGTACCAAGAGATTATAGGTTAAAATCCCCCAATTCTACCCTTAGCGATGTGTTAGGGGCAACATGGTTCACCTAGGGGTTATAGTGGCAGTTGTCAAAATTGACCCTATGTCATGCAAGTACAAGACTAGCCCAGTTGTTGATTCTTGTAGTAAAAACATGTTGGAGTCAACTAAACCATTTGTGAGGTTTAATCCATTGAGAAATATAGCCATTTCCATGTCCCTTGTTTCTCTATAGGTATCATCTACTTCATAAAATATGACATAATGTATTACCAATTTCTTTGAAGACTTAATTTGACCATAGAATTATAGGTAGACCTAGTAACCTTACTTAGACCAAACAAGTGTCTATTGGATTGAATGGAAATAAAATTCCAAGTTCCACTTTTAAATAAAGAGTGGTTGAAAAAATAATTTCCATATTTTATTAGCATCCATATTCTACCTAAGGATGTAGATCATCCATCATTTGGCTAGTATCATGTAGTGTGGGGAGTAACAAAGTGTGGCAAAAAAAAAATTCTTTCACCCAATATTTTAAGGATTATCCATCCATTCATTTGCTCAAGAAGTGACCCATAATGGTCATGTCCTTGAGCTCCATCGCTTCATTTATTTTTATATTATCTTCTAAGTGTAGGCTTACCACCTCGGCCTTTTATTTGTTTCACTTCACCTCTTCCTAGATTTCACTGCTCCAAAACCATTCTTGTCAAATGACAAGTGTTCAAAAATGGGATTTTTTATTATGAAATCTCATATGAACATAGCTCCAATGAATCCATACTCAAGATATCTACCTATAGAATATTCCTTACTAAGAAATCAAGAGTTTTATAATCCTAGAAGCAAGTCTAAATTATTATTTTTTGAGTAACTTATTGATTGGGATAGTGTCTTAGGCGGAAAGTATGAATTTTTAATAATTCCTTGCACTTAGGCAATAAAATCCATGGCCTTTCATGTCCTGGACCCTATACCTTCCAAGCCACCCAATAGATTAACATGGTGGAGTAATAAATTCTCTAACATCATGACACATAGCTTTGGTGAGTTGGGAATTGAACTACCAAACTATTTTTTTTATGGCTCACCCATAATTATTATGGTTTATTTCTCCAGTGGGTTCACTCAATTTTGATTCTTTTGAGTAGGTGTGGTTCATATTTGATCCCAAGATCGACTGGATTGGACCAAATGTATTGGATCTATAGTAGATCTTTAGAGAAATATACAATTTCAATCTCCGCCATAAAAAATCTCTTATTCCTTCCTTGGTGTATCTCAAATATGTTGATGTTAAGTCTTCCTCTAATTTGTCTAGTTTTATTTACCTATTGCATGTTCCCATTATGTTGCATCTAAATTTTATGTTACGCTTCACTACTTTCATTATGTTGGACCCTTTTATGGTGTGAAAAATAGAGAACAAGTTTTCACTTGTTATATCTCTATGTTAGGGCACAAGTTTGAGCACATTTTCTATATATTGTGTTATAGAATTCACCTCTGCATCAAAAAATACTTTCTTGTCTATTCTTGCATGTGAAATTTGTTGATCTAAAATATGAAATCTCTTGGGTTATGTTGTAGTAGCTACAAACACCCGTCAAAATTTTGCCTTAGCTTCGTTTTGGAGCCTCCCTACCAACCATCCTTAGTAGAATGTCTTGCACTTTCAAGTACATAGGCTTCATTGGTTTTTCAGCGGCTTTCCAGCTTGTGTAGTTTGCTTCACTCCACTCATAGGCTTCCATTCCGGACTTCAGATAGTTGCTGGCTAAGCAACTCCCTCATAAAATTGTGCAATTCTGGAGGGGAACCAGCCTTCCCTCCAGAAATTGCGCAAATCTGTTAGGTAGCCTGCTAGGCCAAGAAATTGTGCAATGCAGTCAAACAGCCTTCCTCGGGAAAATTATGCAATCTGGCCCAACACTGCAAATCAGCCCAGAAATTGTGCAATTATGAGCAGCAGTCACTTGTCCTCCCAGAAATTGTGCAATCCCTCTAAAACAGCTAGCCTAGCTCCTCCCCAAAATTGCGCAAAATTCTCTCTCAGTCAAGCAGGTTGTTGCATGTGCCTTCAGATTGACCGGTTCCACCCAAGACCCAGGAAATTTGACTTGCATGCATGGGCAGCTTTTTCCCAAAATAGCAAAAAGAGACATGCAAAAAGCATCCCTAGATTTTAGGGATCTATTTTTAGCAGCTGGAGGTTACATGAAAAGATCATTTTAGAGACTTCCCTCCAAGTGTCACTTTTTCCCAAATTTGTGGCATGCGCGTCATAAGCCTAAAACTTATTTATTCAATGCCTCAGAGCTTATTCTTCACATCAATCTTGGAGCTATGAAATCCTACAGCACATCTAGGAGTCTTTGGCACGTCCATCTCAGTTATTTCCGGGTAAATCCGCTTTACTTGTCTTTTGCAGCATTTCTGTCGCTTTTTGTGTTTTGTCTTGTGTGAGTGTTGTCTGCTTGATTTGCGTGAACGCTTGTTGTTTTTTTCATTCATGTTAGCCTATATAAGTATCATTTTAGTTTCCGTTTGCATCTCACTGTTGTCGCATGCATGATACTGTTTTGCACAAACGTTCGTTGATTCGGTGAATTGTCTCACACACATGCACATTTTCCTATTTTTTGAATCTTGCATTCGTTGTTTGCATGTGTGATCATTCACTCCTGCCTACACTCAGTCTCACCATGCATTCACACCTTCCTATGCTTTCAGTCACCCGTCGGCGGGTTTGGGCAATCTTGGCCCAAACTTTGCCTTACCCGGATAGCATTACACAATTTTGAGAGGGAAGGCTCTGCCTTCCTCCTAGAAAATGTGCAAATCTGGCCAGATAGTGTCCTCTAATCTTTCTTCGCGCAATTTTGTGAGGCAGTGTCTGCTAGCCCAAAAAATTGTGCAATGTAGTCCCTGGCCATGCACGACTTTCCATCTGAAATTGCGCATTGCGCAATCTCAACACCTTGTAGGCCAGTCTGGATTGCTCATTGTGCAATTCCAAGAGTCAACTAGCTTCCCGAAAGTCCATACTACCTTTGTCTCAGTTCCGGCAGTCAGTCTCCCTGCCTCCCAGTGAAAATTGCACAATCCTTGCCAACAATCTCCTCGGTATGTTGCATGTCAATCCTCAAGTTTTCTTTGGTTTTAACTGACAGATTTTTTTCCATGCATGTCACCATGTCTCTAGGTATAGCAGGTGTCCGCCCGTCTCTTAGCAGTTCAAGGTCAATGGCCTCCAAGAGAGCAGGGTCAAAGGACACCGATGGAAATGAAACTGGAGATGCAGTTGAGCGAGTGTCTACGAGTTTATCGATATACGAAGACACCAAGTTGATCGTAGACAAAGACATCGAGCTAAAATTGTAGGAGGTCAATGATGCATTCTCAGGCACATTGGAGAATATCTTGAAGAACGCAAAGTCTATGTGAACATTCACAAGTTCAACTTGTACCAGATTGCATGTAGGTTTCCCGCATTCCCATGCATAGACATGATACATTGGATCGTCTCCCACACTGATCCCGAGATGACGGTGTTAAACAGTGATAGTAGGAAAGAGATTACTACCTTCAGGGCGTAGTACTATCAGTAGATGTACCACTTGCAGAAGCCAACAATCACCATGGAGACACCCTTTAGCATACCCAACAATAATGCAAACTCCAGGGATATCTTGAAGAACTGGGTGAAAGGAACCAGCCAAGTTCAGGATGACACCCCACCAGATTTACAAGACGAAGATACTACGTAAGGCGTATCAGTACTTGGTCATATTTTCATGTTGCTTGTACATCCAAGAGAGCAAGGAGACATTCCCGCAAAGTTAGATGATCACATTGGACCAACTGCCCAGTGAAGGCAAAGCATGCAACTGTTCTAACATGTGGGCTCACAGGCTAAAGAAACAGGTAATAGGAGCTTGGTAGCCGCCCAAAGGTCAGTAAGTAGAAATATACACATCTTCATACATCTTGGATGAAATTTGTGCCCTGAGTAGTTCCCGGGATTGAAGTGGGCATGGACTTCAATGGAAACCTCTGTGAACAATTATTGCAGACTTTTTTCCGAATGCATCTTCCGAGGAGTCATCACACAGTTGTGAAACCATTTTTTCACCCCGGTGTACAAGATGATATTTGAATAGGATTCACCTTGCATGTCAAAGGCATCAATGGAGGCACTGATCGACATAGCAGATTGGTATGTGTCACCTTTTGGCACCTTCATATAGATGTATAGCACGGAGAAGCCTCTGCATGTTTTGCCGAAGTTTTCCATGGACAAGCTCATCATGCAAGAAGTGACATACCACATCTCAGCAGGACTATCAGCTAGACTACACCAGAAGAAGAAGGTACCTTGGCCCACTCTTCCATCGCAGATCGGGTTGTACGAGATATGGAATCTCAAGCATGTGGATGTCGAGACAGAAGAGTTCAAGAAATTTACTTTCTGCACCAGAAGCTTTAATTTGTATGACCTGCATTTCTTTGTGAAGGATCACTGCGCGAGAGTCAAATTTCCGTAGATCCACGGGTCATGTCATTGGGTTGAGGAAGAACCATGGAGATATTGTCACAACTTCTCCAGGCCCAATGAACCAATCAGCATCGATTTGGAATGGTTAGGGAAGCAGCATCTAGGAGAGCACCAGCATCAGCAGTAGCAGAGGTAAACATATTGGTGCATGACAAAGGCAAGAGGAAGATTGTTGACAGCGCAGAGGCAAAACAAAGTTGCAAGTTTAAAGCAGACCCACTTGTGGAAAAAACATCTTTGGAAATAGAGGTGAAGGGGCAACAATTTGGCAAGAGGACCGTGCAAAGGCAGAGAGAAAAATAGAGGATAGAGGAAATAGTGAAGGATTTGCAAGAGCTGAAGGAACAACTCTGGAAGGAACAGGAGCTACTAGACATGAGAAGGAAGTGCAGCAGGGACAGACATAGTAGGGGGTGGAACATGCATGAATAGATGAAATCGTGCCCATATAAGTAGTAGACTCATTCGAGCAGCTGGCACAAAGTAAATAGGGTGAGGAGTTGCAGGAGCAGGACTTCGCTCAAAAGATTGAAGGAGTACTTGAACAAATGGATATAGAGATGGAGCAGCCAAAGTTAGAGCAAGACATCAACCTCATGCCTTACCAACAAGAGGTTGATCCACCAACTTCACCAGATCCAGAAGCAGAGCATGTCCCAAGCAACCAAGGAGATACTGAGATCCTTGGAGACAATCCAGAATAACATATGCACAACATATCATTCAACGGGTTGCAGCATAGAGTTGTACAATCACGCAGATTATCTACTCTAGATGACCAAACATCTCCTGTGCAATTTGAGGAATGAGTGATCATATCTAACATGCGCAAGAATCCAGCAACATTGGTTGATGCTACCAAAGCATATGCCAAAGCCACTAGCTCAAGTGTTTGTTTCTTGATAGCAAAGAACAAGCAAATAGCTAAGGAGTTACAGACGGCCAAGTGGGAAGGAGAATTGGTTACAGCATCCACCTGAGCAGAGTTGAAGAAGGTGATACTAGATGAAGTATCATCCCTTGAGACAGTCATGTGGGCATTGTATTCCAGATTTGGTACCGTGCATAAGGTAGTTGTCCATCTCAACGGTTGGTAGTAGCGTTGTGCTAGAAGAGCACGTATCTTTTCCAACTTGCTACTATTGTCGACCACATGCAAACATGGACAATGAGATGAAAGGGAGACCCGTTACACCTGCCCAAGATGATGAAGCATAGGGCAGTTGAGTTGAAGGCACACATTCGGAGTCAGATCCGGAACTATGAGGAACTCCTGTAGCTCATCACTAGTTTGTAGGCTTCCCATGCACGAGTGTTCAAAAACTTGGATGTTGTTGTGCACGCACATGCAATCACATCTATTGGGACACTCACCAAGGCAAAGACAAAGGGACAAGTATGATTGGAGCTAGACTCATACTTTGACGAGTTGATGCGCATAGCCACCAGTGCACACTTGGCAATCAGTGCAGACACTATACATTAGTATATCGCTAGTCCGGCAGCACTCAAGACAATGATGTGCGTGTTATTAGATGAGTTGGACAGAGGATCCAAAGCAATGTACCCGAATGAGACAAAAGCAAGAGTTCATTTCCAGAAAAATTTCACCACAAAGTACATGGACATCATCACGGACTACAAAGCTTTGCACCACCGTCAACCATCATGAGCATGTCGAAGAGTTGGTCTTCTCACAATTGTCTGAGTCATAGTGATGTCTTGAATGGCTTGCTCAAGCCTATATTTCTCACATGGATACATGTGCAAATTGTATGTAACATCTTGTCAAGTGGAAGTTCAAGTGTCGATAGCTGAATGTAACAATCATAAAGTAGTTGAAGAGTCATGAGGGTACGTGAACATTCACAAAGGAGAATGTCAAGGGTCACCCCACACTTTTCTATATATAGTACCTCATAACTCATTGTAGAGGCTTTTGGTCAGCCAAGCTTCCAATAGGAGTATCTTAGAGAAATCTTGGAGAGTATTGTAATGAGCCTTGGCTTCTCCACAGTGCAGAGCTAGTGCATCTCTTTGGAGGAGTGGGTGGCAGTGACTGTAACATTTTGTTATCGCGGCTAGTGGTTAGTCATGGTTGTACTATATGATTGGAATTTTCACTTCTTAATATAACAGAGCCAACACGTTTCATGCATATGTTGTTATTTTATTTCAGTAACTTGTTTACTCTAATGATATATGTATCTGTTTTCTTACACATGTATGTATAGACTCTTTCTGTATATGTATCTATGAATCTTGCTTAAATGTGTTGTTAGTTTAACCATCACTTTGGATTTTTGGTTCACCTTCCTTCCAGCTTGTGATGCATCTTTGCTTGTATGTTCCCTTCCAAGTTGCGTGTTTACACAGGTTTCCAAGGGGTGCCCTTACTCCACCCTCCGTGTGTTAGAACGATTCATGCACCTTCCTTGGCTTGTTGCACGTGACACACCCTTGCTACCAATAGGGTCATCTTACTTGCCTCTGCACATGCTAGGGTCCCATAATAATACGATTCATAATTTTGAATTGGCTATGGTTAGTCGTGTAATATTGTACATACATTTTCTTTCTACAAAATGTTTTCCATATTAAAAAATTAAAAAATGTAAATAGGGTATGTCCTAAAAGAAATGTCAAAGGACAAAAATAATAAGAAAAGATCAAAAAATGAAAAAATATGAACCCCAAACAAAAATAGATCATGAAAGTGCAAATTTAAGTGCCACTACTTTTACTTTACTATGCAAAATAATGGTTGTGTGCAGCTTGCCATAAATGCCATAGCCCATGATAGTCAAATAGCTTAATCTTGACTAGTTCATGCTTTAAATTTCATGTTTATAGATAGAGAATAAAGAACTAGCCAAACTATTTAATCTTGGCAGATCAATAGTTAGGTAGAGAAATAAAAATGTGCTCATAAGCTTAATTTGAGTCATTGGAAGTTATAAGGTTAGAATTAGATAGTTTTCTTGTCAACATAAAAGGAAAGAAAGGGTTTTCCAGCTTAAATGCACCCAATAAAGTGAAGAAAAAATGTTAGGATAAGTAAAGGGTGGGCAAAAGAAAGGTTGTAGAAGTACAAGTTTGTTAAAGCATAAGCACATTTATCATGCTTAATCCTCTGTTTCAGTGTGCAGGAGAAGTTATGAAAATGAAAGGATGTTCACAAGCTGATTTAATTAACTTCCCCTCATTTCATTTCATCCCCCACTACATACTTACTAATTTCCCCATTATCCCATCATTTCTCATGAATATACCCTTTTCCCTTGATTTTGACCCTTGCCCCTTGGTTTCACAAATTTCCCTATCAAATTACCCTCCAAAGGTCATCCCCCTACCCTAAACCCCTTTTTCCCTAGTGTGAAACCCATTCCCCATTGAAAAAATCCTCTTCCCCCTCATTAATTTCCCTAAAAACCAATAAAAACCCTTTATCCTAAGTTTTATTCCCCCCCTGCATTATTTAATTAACTCCCTGACATAAACCCTTTTAACCCACCACCTTTGGTGTAGTTAAGAAAACCCCGCCACATTCAACCTGATCCCACTTTATTAATCACACTCATTGTATTTTAATCCCCACTATATTCATTAATTAATTACAATTAATTGTAATTAATTCCCCGGGCACCGCAAATCTCCACCCTTATTCCCTCCGTGTTGTTTTGCCACGCGACAGTCGTTAGATATTTCACCCTCATATCTGACGGCACGCATCCATATCATGCTGATTCTTTTCCGATCTTTACCAGCCCAAGAGCATGTGAGATTTGTGGTTTTTCTCAGGCCCTTTTCTGCTACGTGGCAGCTCTAAGCAAAATCACGTGCTCTCGGCAAAATACCGCTCGAATGCAAAAAGCAGTGCGATGGCCCCTAAAATCGCCTCCTCGCCAAAAGCTAAACCATCCACTATTCATTATGAATTCCGCTCCAAATTCTAACTGTTGCCGATTAAAAGGCTAAAAAGAAGCCCATTTTCACTCTTTTCACTCATTTGCACTATGAAAGCTACCTAAGCCTTCCTGCGACACCCTGAGCCTCTGCAGTCGAATTTGACCTGATTACCTTCCGAACATGCTCCGAACGTCCAATTCAGCCATCCAGTGCACAGCTAAAGCAACCGTATCCTCTATAGTCACCTTTGAAACCAGTTTGCAGCCTGAACCACCAACTTCTAAGTATTGTGAGAACAAACCAGAACGACCCTCTCAAATTTCAAAACGTACAGTTAATTCAAACATTAATTAATTTAATTTAATTATTTTCCCTAAATTTGAAAGTATTTACACCCGAATACCCAAACCCCTATTTTGCAAACTGCAAATTACCCTTTTACTCCACCAGAGTTTTCAAAGTTTCACTTCTACAGCCTGTGTAAGCCTAATTCACACCTTTACCCCTAAAAATGGTTGCCCAGACCTCTCTGGACGTGAGACCTGTATCAACCCTTCACCTGGACATAGACCATTTGGCACTAGCAAACAGGGATTTCCAAATAAAAGACACTACTACCCCAGCCAACCTTCTGAAGCTCCACTGTTGGAGTAAGGATAGACTTCTAAACCAAGCATATGACATCCACCTTTCGGAATCCAATTTACCCAAATACACATTTCCAAAAGTCCACTGATTCCCTAATATAGTACATTTTTGTCCTACCTATTATATCCCTAGCCAAAGGGCTATTGTTTCCCCAAACCAACAGTTGTTATTTATCATTACACCAGAGTCCATCAACCAAATGCTACACATCCAACCTAGCCCTAATCAGACCCCTCTATCCATTGGAGACTTGTTGGACTTGTACACCACACTAGACCTGGTTAAGATAAGGAAAATCCTCCAGACTTTCATCATTGAAGACCACCATACCCCTACAGATACTCCACCCTATGCTGCCACCATTTTCTCAGAGACTGGAAAACACATAATCACCATGCTCTCATGCATTCTAGGATACACTTCAGATGAGCATGTAGATGAGGTCATCCTGGCCTTCCTATCCCTTTTTACTCCAAGCAAGCCTCCTACTATGATGTAAAATTATGCTCAGTTCATTACAGACAAAATGCATGAGCAATTCATTAGACTGCCCACTAAAAGAGTTTTCAAATACTCTTCAGTGTTGTTTTATATGTTTTTGTGTTACCAAACATATAAGTTCCCTGTACGCATCCAGAAGCTAGATACTAAGGGAAAAGAGAGATCACTGGTCTACTGGACACCCTTGGTCCAGAAATTACCCACAACATTTACCTACAAAGACTTCATAGACTCATTTGTATACCCAGTTGTGAACATGCTAACAGGTAACACTCAACCTAGGATCAACCAAGAGATCAAGAGGGTGCTACAATTGTCTAAGAACATCAAGGTGGGAGACTGGTACTTGTATCAGAACCACACTGAGATCAGAGTTTATGGTTTCCAACTAGCCCCCTATAAGTTTCCAAACTACCTCCCTATGAGGATATTTTTGCTAGAGTACTTTAGACAAATCATCAACTCTGATGACGTCCACTTCCTATCTGCTAGGAAGAAAACCCAGTTTAAGGTGAAAAACCAATTGGGCCCATTCATTTGCAACAACAGAGAGGTCGGACCAGAGGCTGACAAAATACTACAACAGATGAAATTCAACAACAGCTTCATGTGGCAGTATGACCCTCATGGGGTTATAAATAAACGTAGACTCAAAGTCAAGTTGGGACCATACATCCACCACCCAAGACCTGACATTGAACAGTTTTCCAACCAATCTGAGTGGGTGGAAAACACATTGATTGATATGGACAACACAGTTGTGGATGTTGAAAATGCACTGATTGATCTTGAAAAACAACTTGACCATAACTCTTTCCTGCAGGCCCTAGAACTAGGGGAGCCAATGAACATTCCTCGTATCCTTCAAACCCCAACCAATGAGGAGAAGAATCCAAAGAGGAACAGGGAAGAGACATCCAGCTCTACCATGGAGACTACAGATGAGTTGTTTGAGGTTAGAAAAAGGCCCAAGTTAAATCTTGTGTCTGAACAGGAGGAGGACATTAAATCACTGGAAATAACTGACACTGAAAAAATGGGGCAGAGGAGCAAAGGCACATCTGCATCAAGTGAAACACAGCAGCCATCAACCTCCAACATTCAATTGATTGAAAGACAACAAAGTGTTGAGGTTTCTTCATTTCTCAGGCCAGATGACAGGGAAAAGGATATCAAAGGCAAGTTCAAAGAAATAAAGATGAGGAATGAGAATTTGAAGGCAAATACATATGCCCAATACTTCAAACATACACCACCCAACCAGAGCAGATTGATGTCAACCTTTGACATTAAAGCAGGAAAAATGCAGGTGTCATTTTTACAGCCTAGTACTATGCAGCAACCAAAGACCTTGGCTGACTACAAAAAGACTAATTTTCAGGTGATGGATAGGGATGTTCATCCCATTGAACAAATAGAGTTCCACAAACAGGCTGGAGAAATGATTTACTCCACCCTTAAAGGAAAGGCCATGGCTTCCCACAAGCTACAAGATTCACTTGATAATGTGACAACCTAGTACAAATTGGAGAAGACCTCCTCACGGGCCAAAGATAACAGGATAAAGTCATTGGATGACTTGGTCATTGAACTGAGCCATGATCCAAGTGAAATTAAGGCTTCTGAACAACTAATCAAAAAGAAGAATGAGGATATAGCAACCCTCAAGAAACAACTTAAGCTACCTCATTTACAACACCCACAGACAAAGGAGGTCCTGGAGAGTCAGACAAATCATGAAGAAATGATGGAACTAGTGCTGCAGCTAAATGATCAGTTAAAGGAGATGGAAAAAAAATTTGATAGCTTGATTCAGCTCAAACAAGCTACTCATTTCAACCCAACAGTTACCACTATTGTACCTTCTACTTTGGCAGCATCATTGGCCCCAACTACTCCAATGGCCACAGCGCTGCCGGCATCTACACCAACTACATTAGCAACAGGATCTACAGCAACAGGCTCGACAAGTGATGAAGCAAACAAGTTAGTCAAGGCAATGGAAGAAATGCCCATTTAGACCACTGAGATGAACAGGTTTAATGAGAAAGTAACCAGCCTAGAGATAGATTACAAAATTGCCCAAATCATGCACAAAGAAGAACAACAGAAGTCTCAAGAATGACTGGAGAAGGAACCAACACTCAACGAACCTCGCGGTCAAGCTAAGGAGAAACTATGGGCCAATATCACTGACTTTGTCAATGATATTTGCCATCCATCCAGGTTATTTTTGAACAAAATGATTTGATAAAGCAGGCTATAGAAGCCCTTCAAAGAGTTAAAGAAGAACTTGGAGACATGCCAGCGAAAGCTACAAGAAACATTCACTTCCTCAACTCCAAGAATAGGTATGAGCTATAGGAATTAGAGATACCTTATAGAACAGGTACGATTTTGGAAGTTAAAAAGGTCCTCACCAAGAGGAATTTGATGTTGAACTTGGAGGATAAGTGCCAAACCATGCAACTGGAAATTGACAGATTCGTGGTTAAATTCGAAGTTTTGAGGCAAAATGGCTTACAAAATCCCTTAGTTATAAATGATAAGCTAATGACACCGGAGGATTACAATAAAAAGATCAGGGAAGTGGCCAAAGATTAGGTTAACACTTCATCCATGAAGGGCATATCAACCGGAAAAGTATTGTATCAAACTTTTGAAAATGTGTTTTACCTCCAACATGAGGTAAAACACCTTTTTGTTAATAAGCCAACTTTTGCCAAGTATACAGAGGCAGATGATATTCTCAGGAAAATTCTCAATATCCAATTACCAGATGCTGAGACATGGGATAAAATAAATGATTTACTGTAGAAATACACAGTAAAAATAAAAAATGTACAGTAAAAGTAAAGGATCACAGTAAAAGGATATTGACAGGTCAGCAAGGTCAAAGTGTATCAGATGAAAGCATATCATATGAAAGGTCAAAGTAAATATAACATCCAGCGTGAAGACCAAACAGCAAAGCAGATTAAAGGGAAAAAAATCAAAGCTAGTAGAACCTAAATAACAGGGATAGCAAACATCAGTTCAATAGTTGTCTCTATCTTCTTGCATGAAGATATTTCTTTCTCCTAGATTAGTTCCCAAGAAAGTTTGGGATATTTTGTATAATATTTTTGCATAAATACTTCATAAATCGAAGTATTGAGTGTGGATTTATATACATTTGTAGAGTTATTTTGATCTTCAACCTAAGGGTTATTGTACCAATTTTCAAGTCAACAGACTGGAGCAAGTAATAAAAAGATTGCACTATAGGATTCATGAGATGAGCTATTGCAGTGAAGTATCTTCTTTGTCTGATTTTGTTACTTTCTTATGTGTTTCATAAACATAAATGTTATCTAAATTTGAATGAATTAACTGGAAATTTAACTCAAAATTTGTTTAAGTACACTTTGTTTTGCACAATTAATCATTTATATATTTTCCTCTAATATCTATATTTGAGAACGCTTAATTTCTCTCCCATCCCAATTGACCTCTTTCATTTCTCTTCATAACCTGGCCTAAGGAACCCTTAATTTCTCCATGGATCTGATTGGAAACCATTTCACCATCCAGCCTCTGAGATCTGTAGTAACTCCTCTATCTTGCCCCGTAGACACAGTTTTTAGAACTTGATCCAGTCATGTTTGTCTAGAATTTTGACCCCATAGCCCAATGGTAAAAGAAACCCTTTGTCCATCTAAGTGAGTGATCCCACCACCCAAATTCAAATCAAAAACCCAAACACAATCATAACTTGCCTAAAATCAATTAACTAAAACAAATTTAAATCAAAAAGAGAGAGCGCTCTCTGAGATTAGGAAGGCTAGATCCTGATCTCCAAAGTTGGTTTGTGGTTACCTCTATCATTTCTTTTTTTGAACAACTTAGAAGAAATTTTGGAGTGATAACATAATTGGTGACCATACTGGGGACTTTGATCCTCAGTCTAATAAAACTTTAAGGAAACCTTAAAATTTCATCTTGAGCCCCTTAAGGTCATTTTTATAAGTTGTTCTTAAAAAGTTTCATAAAAACAATTAAAAAAATAAAATTCTAGCTCCCAAGAAGACTCACTATACCAGGGCAAATCCAGATCCAAACCCTGCTAATATAGTTGATGACCCATACAGGATTTTAAGAAAATAAAAAAAGGTAGAAACTCAAGCAAGTAGCAGCCAGTTAGTTAAAGAAAATTCACTCTCTGAAGAATTATCAACATTAGAGGAAATTCCATTTGATTTGTCATTTGATCTCTCATTGTTTAGAACTAAATCAGAGAATGAAATTCACGAAGCTGTGTTAGACCCTAATTTTATTCAACTCATTGAATAAAAAAAGGTGTCTATCCATCCGTATTTAGATAAATTTGTGTTGGATACTTTTGACAAGTTAGAATCTGTAACCTCCACATTGATAAGCCATATAGATGATGCTTACCTTCACCAATTTGTTAAACTATTTGCCCTTACTGTTGTTGCCTCTAAAATTTCTGCACAATCATCAATCACTGTAAATACACCTTCATTTACCACCACCTCACTAATAGTATCCACCACATTCCATACCCCTAAACTAGTTATTCATCAACCAAACACCTCACCCTCGTGTAGTTCATCTCCTTCCATTTCAAGCCCTTCCTCAAGTACCAGCACCTTACCCCCTAGTCAAGCCAGAATCCAAGCCATGGCAGACCGATATGCACCTTTGGTTTTTCCAGCACAACTCCATGCCATGCCCCAATATTATCAAAGAAAAATATTTTTGTTTGATGCTACTGGTTAGTACACTTCCCAACAGCATGTGAACAAAATGACTAACTATGTTGAGTTTCATGAGATAGATGAATCTAATTTCCAAATGAGGTTGTTTGCTCAAACATTAACTAGGGATGTTAATAAATGGTTCAAATCTTTACCTACCAATCATATTGCAGACTTAGTTGCTTTTCAAAGATTATTTATTGATATATGGGAGAGAAAGAAAAACCCTCTGCAAATACTTTCTGAATATGATAACATTAGAAGAGCTTCTAATGAGTTAGTTCAGGATTATTGTACTAGGTTCAATAGCATCTACAATGCAATCCTTGCTAATATTAAGCCTCTACCTAACCTAGCATTAATCAAAATCCCTAATGGTTTTGACACTCACATGTCATACCAGTTAAGGGAAAGAAACCCTGAAACATTGGAACAAATGCAAAATAATGATGTGAGTGTAGAGGCTAACCTATTAGCCAAGAAAGCTAGAATGAGAAATGAAAAGAGAGTTGTAATTAAAGAGGAAACTTCCACTTCTGATGGAAAAATAGATAGTTTGGCAAAGAGTGTAGAGAGAATGATGGATAGATTAGAAAACATGGAAAGAAAAACTCAATGGGAGAATCAATAGCCACCCCCAATAAGAAACCCCAATTTCACGAAGAATCCTATGTTGGAAAGAATGTTATACCAGACCATTAAATTAGGCCTCCCTTCTAGGAAAACTATGTTGAGGGTTCACAGAGACATCAAGGAGAGGATGACACCCAGATAAACTTATTAGGAATAAAGAATGAAGATGTTGTTCTTCTTACTCAAGAAGAACAGGAGTTGTACATGTTGCAACAATTGCAATTAGAATCTTGTGAGTCCTTTGACTTTAAACAGGGTTATGAGTCAGTTGTATATGAGGTTCATAAAAAGTATAGCTTAAGAAGTAAAAAGAACAATGAAGCTCCCACTAAAATATCAATCCAGACCCAAACTAAAAAGATAACAGAAGCTCCTGTCACTAAAATTTTACAAATCCTTCCTAGGGGAGCACAAGAGAATTCTACCCCAAAAATTGTAGATATAAATTCATCTGAAACTCAAACTGAAACAATTACTGAAAACATTCCAAATAGGAGTAATCAAAACAAAACTGCTGAAACACAGACTGAAATTCCAAGTACTGAAAGACAAGATAAAAACACACAAACTACATTTGTTAAGGAATATCTCATCCAAACAAACAAAGCTCAACTGCCTTTTAACCTCAAAACTGAAATAGAAAAACTAAAAATAGCATTCCCTTTGACTGATCTAGTAAAGAATTAATCCTATAGATCACAGATAACTGAAACTTTAAATATAGGAGAGGGAGAAGATGTTGTCAATTTGAATGATGATCAACCTGAATTGTTGTTTGGCCCTAAGGTGAATGGTACTCATCAGCAAGGGGAAATCCCTCCTTTCTACATTAGCCTAAACATTCATGACAAGATATTACATAATGCTATGCTAGACTCAGGAGAATCCCATAACTTGAAGCCAAAAGAAATCATGGAGAGACTAAACTTAGATATCACCAGACCATATAAGGACTTGTTTTCCTTTGACTCTAGTGAAGTTAAATGCCTTGGTTTGATCAAGGATTTATGTGTAACTCTAGTCCAGTGCCTAGAAAAGAGTATTGTGATGGACATAGTAGTTGCATACATCCCACCCAAATATGGAATGTTGTTATCTCGCTCATGGGGAGAAAAATTACACGGATCCTTGTAATTAGATATGTCATATGCCACCATATTTGTTTTTGGTCAACAAAGGAAACTGTATAGAGAGACCTTGATAAAATACAAGGTGAGAAGTGTAGAAAAACCACAAAATTTCCCTATATACTCCATGCATTCTAATATGGACTCTTTCATCTTGTACAATTCATACCATGATAAAAAGGAAAACACAGCTGAAGAACTGAAATACAAAACAGTTGACAGTGAAAACATTTTTCATGAGTCCCTGTGGCATTTGGATTTTGATGTATTTGTGAATAGGTTAGGGGTAGGAGCAGGAGTGTGGATCCACAATATGGAGAATAATCATGTTGAAGGTCATGCATTTAGGTTAGATTATAAATGCACAAACAACATGGCAGAGTATGAAGCTCTGATCTTAGGATTACAAATGGTTAGAAAACTTGGAGCCAAGAGAGTTTCTATACTTGGAGACTCAGAATTGATTATTAAATAAATTAATGGTGAATGCTTTGTAAACAATCCCAAACTGAGTCAATATAGAGAAATTGTCCTAGATTTGATCAAAGACCTTCTGGAAACAAACTTTGTTGCCATTCCTACAAAGCAGAATATGCAAGCCCACAGTCTGGCTACTTTTGCTAGTACCTATAAGTTTCCCTTTCAGCCCAACTATCAATGCACTGCAGAAGTGAGACATAGGCTTGTCATACCAGACAATTTGAAGTATTAGCAGATTTTCTCACATGATTCCCAAATTTATAACTTTGTGAATGCTGAAGGTGAGTTTCATAATTGTAATATAGATACAAATTGTACAATAGACAATGACATAGATAGTGGGATAGTTGTAAATATTTTAGATATAGGTAAACCTACTAATCTCACTAAATTAGAAGTATATAACTTAGAAAATGTATAAATAGATGAAATAATGACTGATGATCCTGAAATCCTTAATCTTAAAAATAATTTTTTGCCTAGGGGATTAGTCCCATTAGAAGATTTGTTTGACTCAAACGATATAGCTAGGAAGTCGAAAATGGAGCCTTTGAGAGTAGATATAGAAGAATGTAACATAGGAACTGAAGAAAAACCTTAACTCATTAAATTATCAAAAGCCTTACCTCCAGATGAAAAGGTTAAATACATAAATCTATTTAAAGAGTTTCAAGATGTATTTGCATGGAGTTATAAATACCTAAAATATTATGACACCAGCATAATTCAGCACAAGATACCAATCAAAGAGGATCATAAACCTTTTAAACAGAAACTTAGGAGGATTAATCCAGTTCTTATGCCATATATTGAGAAAGAAGTTAAAAGAATGTATGATGCCCAAATTATAGCTCCCATTAGATACTCAAATTAGGTTTCAAACTTAATCACTACTAGGAAGAAAACTGGAGAAATCAGACTTTGTGTTGATTTTAGAAATTTAAACAAGATCTCACAATATAGAGACCAGATTTGGTCTCTTCCTGTAGTTTCTGCTAGCTCGATAACTTTTTGTATAATTATCAATGAGTCTCCAAAGATTTGAAAATGCTTTATTCTCTTTGATATATTCATAGCCCTGGCCACAAGGCTAACAATTTTGTTTGGTTATTTGTAGCAGATCTCAAACAAAGTTTTTTCATCAAGGCTAAAAATAACCTATCCCACTCCTTCCTCCCCTAGAGCTTAAAAATATTTTATTAATGGCTCTTTTCTAAATAAAAATATTATATTTAATTAATCATTTTTTATTATTAAAAATAATTTAATAATATAAATTTTAAGATCTTAAAATTTATTTTTTCCTCTTAAAAATAAAAATTAACTTTAAATTTAAATTTATTAAAATATAATTTATATTTCAGGTTAAATAAGGTTATATTGTGCAAATATTTATATCATTCAAATAGGTCCTTTAGAACTCTTTATCATCGTTAAAATGATTCTTTTGTGAACTCTTCCTAATACCTTATCCTACTTCATAATTGTTTTTAGCAAAAATCAAAACAACAGTTCATGGCAGGGATTGATCTCTTTTTGGATTTTAGTAATCCTTTACAAATTTTGGAAATAAAAAATATACCTTCATGACAAGGAAAACGATCCTTTACATAAGCTATTATATCTTATACTATCTCTATGACTATAAAATGAACAATTTCTAAACTTAAAATTTGTATCAAAATCAGTGTTGTCAATATCACTATGTGCATTTCAAATTAGTTGGTGATTAACTAAGGGGTGGGAAAAATGGTTTCACGGATTTCTTATGGTGTAAAGGCTAGGGTTCGGGCCTAATCAGTTGTTTACCCCTCATTTCCTTCCTGGAATCTTTGATCGGAGTACTCTTGATCTCTCATGGCTCTTGACTCTTCAATCTCTCCATTGTCAGTGGTATTGGATCTGTCTTAGCACACTGCCCTCCCCTCCTTATCAGCGAGAAACTGGTCCTTGTTGACTGTCATTTTCATCTCTCTACATTCAGACTCAGTCCCCTGCATCACCATGGTGGATACATTTCCCTCTGTGCCTTTGAAGTTAGGTAGTGCTTTTCCCTCGGCTCATTTGCCAGGTGTTATGGGCATCATCCCTCCCTCCAACCAAGAGGGCTTCGCCCAACCCTGTCATCTCTGACTTTTCGTGACATTGTGAAAGTAGCTCCCAGTAGTTTTTCTTTGGGGTTGTCTTAGAACCCTGTCTTTGGACCCCTTTCCTCAGTAATACCATACTTTGAAGCTCTATTGGTTGAGGTCCTCATAGTCGCTGAATCTATCAGTGAGGCAAAATTATTTTCTGATGTTTGTTTGATTTGCAGGTTCAATGGCCTGTGGCAAAGGCTCGTTGACCTCCACTCCTAGATTTCTATGCAATGGAAGCCTCTAATATCTAATGCTTTGAATATCTACCAACTAGCTAAAGGTTTTTTTATAGCAGTATTTGACAAAGTTGAAGATAGAACTCTGATATCTTACTCTAGCCCATGGTTTTGGGGCAGTGCGGGGTTTTCCATGCAGCTTTCCATGCAACCTTGGTTTCCCTCCTTCAATCCCCTCTTGACTTCAATATTGACTGCTATATTTTGGGTAAGACTCCCGAATCTTCCTTTTCACTTGTGGAATATCGCTTCTTTGTCTGCAATTATTAACGCTTTGAGAAAATTCTATTGTCAAATCAAAGATATTGAATACTACTTAAAGCCCATGTATGCTCACATATGTGTGGAAATGGATTTTAGTAAAGGGTTTCCTAGTAAAATAAAGTTAAAAGGCCTTGGATTCTTGGATGCAAAAACTAGACTACGAAAATCTCTCTTTTCATTGTACAGCCTGCTATGAGATAGGCCATTCTCTCGAATCTTATCCCAAAGATGGGAAGAATAAAGCAAAGATAACTAGTATAAACCCTCATTGGTGGGAAGGCACCAATCGTGACCATTATACAATATAAAAAGAGGATATCCCTCTAACTCCTTGCAAAGAGGACAAATTACAAAAATAATTAAAATCTACAGTAGCAAGTCAAGTCAAGATAAGCAGTAATGTACAGGTCCTCGACAACTTAGTGAAAGTTAGCAAATCGAATGCGTCTCAAAGAGCTACTCCAACGAATTATCTTGATAAAAATGTCTTCGATATTAAGCATCCAAGTATGTACCTGGGTTAGATCATCCCTTCACCCTCGCCCTTTATGGATGATCTTTCAGGAAATAAGGTTGAAAAATCCCCTCCTTGGGTGGATCAAATGGATGTGGATGAGTGTTTTTTGTTTCCAAAGAAGGAAGAAGTTAGCAGAGACCAATTAAAGTGTGTAGACAACACTCATTTTCTAGGAAACTTGGAATGGATCAAAATTGGAAAAAATATCAAAAGTAACTCTCCAAGGATAACAAGAAGCCAAACAAAGTGAAAATGAAACTAAGATGACAATGGGATACAAATACATTTGGATTTTTGGGGTTTTCTAGAAAGTTTTTAGTCGGAATGGGAACAATCTCTTTGTAATGTGGGGTTCACAAGTAAGGTTTTGGGATTATCCTTTGTGTTCTATCCCAATCTTTTAAGGAACCTTGGTAGCTCCTGTTCACAAGATAATTGTAATGGTTTGGGCTAGATCCCAACTTTATTCTCATAATTTCAATATTTGTTTCTTTAAAATAAAAAAATGCATCAAATTCCTCCTTCAAACTTTGCACAATTGAAAATACAAATAAAGAAAATTTGGACAAAACTTCTAAGAGGCCATATTTACGATTTAAGCATAGATACAGTGCTTTTATTCAATATTGATACATCCTTGCATTCTTAAATAACCCATTTGTTCACAACTTGTTGAATTTCTTGTTTCGAAAGAGAGTATGCCTCTATGTTAAGCTCCATGTAGACATGAAAGAAATAAATGGAAGTAAATGACACCACATTATTTTCATTTGTTTAAAGATAGGGTTCAAAAGGAGGTTGAACATCTTGAATTTCTCATTCATCCAAGTAATAACTATTGAGGAGTCTCCAAACACCAATAATCTTGCCAGACATTTATTTGCAACTATTTTCATTAGTAACTTCAATGGAATTGTTTTTGAATAATTGTTTGAACTTCGTCCTAACCCAACTTTGAAATTTGTGAAGTGAGTTTTCCTAAGGAAGATTGGACCTTCTACCCTACACATAGTTAGATTTCCTTAGCTAACACCATCAAAGTACCCCAATGCCCCTAATTTGTCAACTTTTTCATCCATTAGCTAACTTTGAGCCTGCATCTTTGGTATGAATTTAAATCTTCCAAAGACTTCTATTATTTTATACACTCATTTAAAAGGGGGGATATTGCAATCCTTGAATATCTATGCATTCCCATCCAACCAAATGGCCTTTCCCACTATTACATGAAGTGATTTATACCATTTTAACTTCATTTCATGTTGCTAGGTTTTTTAAATTTCTACCATAATCTCCCCTTACCAACCACCTCTAACATATAGAATTAGATACATCTTATTTGAAACCTTGTGAAAATATGTATCATGAATAATAAGGTTGTCCATAATTTCTATCTCCATTTTTCATAGAGTACATTTGCTAGGGTCTTTGCTATTTCTTTTGAAAAAAATCCCAAATTAGAGCTTTATTCATTATGGCTAACCACATAAGCACCCTCAACTTCAGAGTTTCCCTTATCTTCCATAAATACTTTCACAATATAAGGTATTCTCCTTATTTTTCATTTAAGAACATTCATTTATATCCCAATCTAGTAGTGTAGACTCCCACTTCTAGATTCTTAGATCATACTAGTTTATATTATTTGTCTTTAGTTGTAAAATCACTTACCTTGATTTTTTCTATGCTTGCCTCGCCATTTCATAACTTATATTCCTTCTAACTCCAAAAAGTCTAAATTTTTCTAGCCTTTATACCACATAGTTTTTATTCCTATATAGGATGACTAATCCAAGTTAAAAATTCCCCTCTCCAAAAGGGAGTCAATATGTGTTCATCTCCACACCTCACCCATCCCTATTCTCACCTTTTCTCCAACAGCCACTTCCCAAACTAACCAAATTTTCCACCAAAGGAAAGGACTCTGCAACAGATTTCCAAATTATGGATGCATTTTATATGTATTTTGTGACAACCCCAGTTAATCTACATTTATGTATGCAATGTAAACATTTTGGGAAAAAAATGGTTGAGTAATGGGGCACTGATTCCAGAGGGTTTGGGTGGTTTCTTGTTGCGGATAATATTAAAGTACAAGAAAAGTTAAAATGAAGAATGGGTAGGCTGCCAATTGGCAAGATGTGTTGGCCACTCATTGCAGTAAACAAAAACAATGTTTAAACAATCTCGGGAACAACTATACATATTGCACATTTTGAATTGGCTGGCAAGATTTGCCGGTAGGAGTTACTATCTGGAGGAGACAATCCAAACAAACAAGGAATTTGAACATCCATGGGATAACATAGAAGGAAAAAGAAGAGAGAATTCGAGTTGTAGAGAGAGGAAGTCGAGTTGCTGGGAGATATTCGAGCAACGAGAGAAAAAAAAAAAAAAAAAAAAAAAAGGAAAGAGGAGAAGGCAAAGGGAAGATCTAAAAAAGAAGACAGCGTACATAGTGCCAGAGGAGACAGAAATCGAATGGTGAACAAAAATGCAGAACATAAAAATGAATGATGCTTTGGTTGGAATGGGAGCAGGAATAAACCACCAAGTGAGGAATTAATTGCCTCTCAAGTCCCCCTTTGTCCAAGTTGGTGGAGATGGTGTTTCTCAAAAATCCCTAAGGGTTGGGGTGAAGGAGTCATTCCTGGAAAATTCTTGTAATATTTTTGGATGTTTCCTTGTTATGTCTTGATTTTATTGTGGATCATGGAATCCCTGAATTGGGTGGAACCATGATGTTGAGTTTTCAAGGGTGGATACAATTGGTCTCTAGACTCCCTATGCACTATGTGGAGGATAACTCAGTTGGTGGGTGGAGATTCCCTGGTTCAACTTGTGATTGTCTTTAATTCCCGAGTAAAATATCCCTCGGCCTCTGGAATCTAGCTTAGGGGTGAGATTATTTGTCCCAAACTTAGTTTCCCATTAGCTTTCAAGATAAGTGTTCTTTATTTTCTCAATGACAATGAATATGAACTATAATTTTTGTTGTTCATTGATGTCAATGTTGTATGAAACATGGTTGTATTACATCGCTTGCATGAGCTAATTGTTTTTTTTTTATAATATCTAAAAGATGTTGGGACAAAATGATGAATTTATGAATTAAGGAGCTAATTTATTTATGTTCCTAAGTGAAGATTTACTTCAAAAATGTGTGTGTGTTGGTTAACTTTTTACAATAATCTGCATGAGTATCCTTTAATGGTCATAATGGAATGTTTCTTGTTTTGTTGTAATCTCTTATCAGCACTATGAATGTTTTTTGTGTGTAAATTGCTGATTAAAATTCACATGAGAATATGAATGCATAATTTCATGAGATGCATGGTCCAATACTAACATCTTAAATGCAGGGATTATTTCACTATGATGTTGTAGGGTTGCACTTGTTGAAGTGATTTCTCAATGGTATTAAGGGCTAACGTGAAATTATTTATAATATGTTTTGGTTTCATGCTTGAATTGATGATTTATAATGCTTGCATACTTTTGATGAGCCCTACTACACGACAAATGAGAAAAAAAAAAAAAAAACATGAAAAACATGATTGCAATCACTTTTTTCATGTATTTCTCATTTTTCCTGTAGAAGGGACCATCAAAAGTATGCAACATGAGTACTCCTTGGTTGAGTAATTAAATTCTGCATCTAACAAGTGCTCCCACTCAAAATTTGAGTAAATTTGTAGGGAGATAAGTTGAAAATACAAATTGAAAAAGCAGTTTTTTATTTTTTTATTTTTTAATATTTTTACTTTTTTACTCCAAAACAGTGAATCATTCCCAATGGTTGACATCACCATCTTGAATCCTTTTGGTTCTTATAAAGATTATTTTGGTTGTACATTTTTGTTTTGAGGCCTATTTTAGACCTCAAAAATTCTTCGATGAGGATCTAGGGTTAGGGGGGTGTAAGTTACAAGTGGTATCAAAGCATCTAGGTTTAGCACTTAGACTAGATTGGCTCTACCATGAGAAAAAATATATATTTAATTGGTTGTGTGAATGATTGAATGCACGCATGATTGATATGATTTTATTGTTATTAATGAGCTAACAGTTTGTGTTGACATATATATTCTGTTGACGATGCATGCAAGTACATTGGTGCTAACATGGATTGTTTGTTATAGATGTCCTTATTATATTAGCTCTGCAAGAAGCAAGTTCATGGCAATATTTATTGTCATTTATTTATACTATCTTGTATCTAGCAATTGCATGTGAATGAAAACATGTCACAAGGAACAAAATGTAAGGAAAGACAAAGAAATGAGGATAGGAATGGTACAATAAAGCTCTAATCAGTCACAACATGGGCATGAAGAAGTAAGGGTAACTGGAAAATAAAGATCAGTTGGCCAAGGGGGAGGGGAAAACTCTCCTTATTGGATGATACCTTGAGGAGTCTAAGGGTCGAGATCCTAAGCTCCAAAGCTTTAAAGTGGATAATGAAGGCTGATAAAGGCACAGGAGAGGCAGGTTGAGGTGAATGTAATTATACTGCAAAGCCTCTTATATTCACATAGACAAAGGCAACATGAGTTGGGGATTAGTCATAAAGACAGGCAGAACTCTTTGGAGTCAGAAGAGAAAACAAATGGGGTAGATGGTGGCTGGTCCAGGACGAGGCACAAAAGGGACAGTGAGGACACTATAAGAGGAGATGCACCACTGAGTACCCCAGAAAGAAAAACCAACACTCATGATCATCACTCTGGTAGACATTCTAGCTCTACTACTAGGAGGTATCATCACCCTTCTCATCACCATTACAGAAAGAGAGAAAGGGACTATATTCCTGAGGAATTTAAGAAGGAAAAACCACCCACACCTGATGGAGAAATGAAGAAATTTGAATATGCAGAAGCATGGTTGTTGACATAAAGAAATTCTTCAGAATCCATGATTATTCTGAGAACGTAAAAGCAAAAGTGGCCATGTATAGTTTGAAAGGAAAAGTAGATATATGGTGGGAATATTCAAAGAATTTCAAAGGTATAACCGAAGAGAGAATGACATGGAGCAATTTTGAGGGTATTTTCAGCGACAAATATATATAAGACAAATACTATGACATGAAAGCTAAGGAATTTTATGAGCTGAAAATGGGACAATTGTCAGATAAAGAATAAATTACCAGATTTCTAGAATTGGTGAGATGTGCGTCATATCTCAAGGAGGATAAGGAAAAATTTTAGCGATTTATTAGTGGCTTGCCCATGTCATTTAGAGATCGCATTGATTTTTATGAACCTTAAACTTTGGATGATGCTATAAAGAAATTAAAACATGGCTATGAAAAGGAAAAGCACATGCTAGAATTTAAAAGTGATTGGAAAACAAGGAAAAATAGTAAGGATAGGAATAAATGGCCCAAGAAAACTATGGATAAGAAGGTCGGAATGCACACATTCAGTGCAAATAAAGTGACCATCAAGAATCTGTATATGTTTGCACATATTGCTACCTTATTTGATCAGTTGAGAGGAGAAATGGACTTCTTCAATATCGATTTGAGGTCTGGGTATCACCAAATGTGCATCAAAGAAGAAGATATACATAAAACTTATTTTCAGACCAGATACAAGCACTATGAGTTTGTAGTGGTATCTTTTGGGCTTATTAATGCCGCTACCACTTTCATGTGCTTAATGAAAAGTTTGTTGTATTCTTACTTGAACAATTTCATGATTGTATTCATTGATGATATATTGGTATACTCGAGGATTTAAGAAGAACATGAGAAACACCTAGTTGCAGTACTATAGTTGCTAAGAGAACTCAAGCTTTATGCAAAGCTTAGAAAGTGTGATTTCTTCCAGCCACAGATACATTATTTGGGGTACATCGTCTCCAAGTGTTACACAGTAATTTGCCACCAACCCCGCATTCCCTGATCCCGTATACTATCGGTCCATATTACTGACGTCTATTCTGTGTCATGTTTCCAATTATGTGTCAATACCTTCCTTGTAATCTCAGAAAGAATGTTTCGGTTTATTATCCCTGAAGCAGACCCCTTTTTACCTAAGTTTTTGGGTCATCACAGGTCAGCAGTTATCCTACCCGTGAAGATGGTCAAGTTTGCACGAGCCCTAGCGAATTCGTCACTTTGTCCCTCTATTTCACCTGTGAAGATCTACTTTTGGAAAGTTTTTTAACAAATCATCGAAGCTTCAAGATAAAACTGCTTCATGGGCAGTCCTAGGGCTAGTTGTTGGGTCAAATGAGCTCACTTCTCTCCTTTGGGACAGTTGTTCCACCTTTTGTGCAACCTCCCTAAGAGATAAGTTATTCCTCCCATCTCTTATGGAACCTCTCCCTCCTATAAATGTCTCCTCCATGAATGAGATCAGCTAACTTGGATGTAACTTGATGATAGCTAGATGTAATTTGGTAGCTTCAGGTTTCTAAGAGAGGAGTAGAGGTAGAGAGTGTTATTGGAGTGTGCAAGTAGCCTCACATGTATTTTGGCTTGAGAGATGCTTGAGTAGAGTTGGTTTGAGAACTTTCTAGCATCAATCTTTTGAACTAAAGAGAGACTCATTTGTTCCCTTGGGAGATGGTTCATAAGTGAATGCTTAAGGAGACATGCCGATGGGACCCTTCGAGGAGGCTTACGACATCAAGGCTCGATCGTAAGTTTTACTTTGATTTATATTAATACAAATCAATAGCTTGTTTCCTATATCGTATGTTGGATTGTATGTCGATAGCTTGAGGTTCCTTGGCTCTTCAAGTAGATTGTTTGGTCATTTTCTATCGTGTTTGTAGTGTTTCTCTACATGTTGTTTTCAAGTATAAGTGACTAGAATAACAAGATCTAGAGCAACATGACGAGGATTTCATCGAACGATGAACTAAAGGTAGGCCTTCATAACACCAACTTTCTAAGGAAATTTGCTTTGGTATTGTCTTTGCGATGACTAGACCCACTCTAGGGCTACAGGGGTTGCCTCTGCCCACAGAGGGAACCTGTGTCACAAGTTGGCAACCACACTAGGGATCTTGTCTTTTGTTCTTTGTGTTGATTGGTTTTGTTTGTTTATTGTCTCCATTATTGTTTGGGTAGCTTGCTCTATTCTGGAAGTTGTTAGACTACTCCTACAGTCTTCCCACTCTCATGAGTGATAGGTATGGCCTTGCCTCAGCCCAACTTTCATTTTTTGCCTTTGATCTGAGGTTGTCATTGTTTATTTTCTGACAGTCGCGAAGTAGTCGCGCCTACGCCATTTTTTGGGTTACGCCTTTTACTGTCTAGCGTGATTAAATTGCCTAACAGTCGCAACAAGTCCTTAAATCAGCTCGGGGCAGCTAATTGGTGTACTTTCGCGACGACGTCGCAAAGTTCTTAGTTAGAGGGGTGCAATTATTTATTGTCATTGCATGTTGTTAGTTTTATACTCGCGACAATCCTGTAAGTTTCAAATATTGAAGTTTATTGGTTGATTGGCCAGTGTGTTCTATCCTCTGAGCTTATTTTTTTCCTCTTTATTGTATCAGAATTGTTGGTTGTTAGGATTTTCGATTCTGGGTTTCAAGTCTTTTGAAATCCTTCCTCTTGAACCATGTGACCTAAATACCTTAGGGTTTCTTGAATGATTGGTTTGCTTGGGTCGCTCATTCATTGGTATTTTTAGACTCGACTTGGTATAATCTTTGACTTTGTTTGAGGCTTTTTCCTATTCACTGTTAGTCATCTTCCTGATTGGTATGTGACGTTTGTTTACCAATTTTCATGTCTTGTTTGTTCATTTTCCTTCCTTCACTTGGCATAGATCACATTGTTTCCTAGTCAGTGAGAAAAGCTTTCTAGTTTTTGCAAAAAGAAACATCTTCTCAGTTTTGTGTCTTTGATTAGTTTCTGAGTGGAACGTTTCTCTTCACTTATTGAATGATTTCATTTGGAAATGGCTTAAAACTAGCATTGTTTTGAGTTGTACATTTGGTTGCTTATCATTTATTTGAAAAATCAAAATATTGCATTCATTTTGCATCAAGAAATGCGAACAATCTTTTGCATTAGTAAATTCTTGACATTTAGACATTGAAAAGAACAGGATGTATTTTTCATTTTCTTAATTAGATTACTTGCAAGTTAATGAAAGAGAGAAGCATAGCTCTCTCCTCTTGATTGGTTTGCTTGAGAAATGATGAAAAGTACCATTCTTGCATTTGCTAGCTTGTTGCTTTGCTTTGCTTTGAAATGAGCCTCTCACTTTTCTTTAGTTAGTTGTTCATTGAAAAGAAATGGTCTCTTTTCTCAAATAGTTGCATTCTAGGAGTTTTGAAGATACATTCGATAGCGCCTTGGAACTGAGATATAATTCAAGATAAACTGTTAAAATATATTGAATTAACCTAAGGAAGCATTGAAACTTAAACGCTTATATCTAGAGGTTTAGGCTAGAGACGTGTTCCGGCATCATTAAGCCTAGCGGTTGTTGTTTTCACTAAGGTTGGGTGATTACTCCTTTTGTGATTCGATAAGTGCTAGTATGGACTTGTGCTCCCCGTACCATCATGTATATGATGGGAGACCCCACTAGGTTGTAATCCTCTTATCCATAGGAAGCCGAGTGTATCACCTTGCGAATCGTAACGCACTGAAAATAACATTCGGGAATATTGACTACCGTACAGGAAGTCCTTGGTCATTTCTCTTTCCTTTTATTACCAAGGTATATATGCAATTTTACGATTTGTCTCGTAAACCTTTTGCCTAGAATTCCAGAGCAGTCACTTTCATTCATTTTTTACTCTTTAAAAGTAAAAGGATCATCTGAGCACTTGTCCTTTCAAGCTTGTTTCCAATCGAAAGTGATAGAGTCACCTTTCGTACTTTTCTCGACTCTTAAAACATGAAAAGGCAAAGTTTTGTTTCAGTGTTCTAAAATTAATTTCCCATGAAATATTCCTGGTAAAAGTTGACTTCCTTAGTAATTCTTTAGAGTTGATTCCAATGGCAACATTTCCAGAGTCTATCAGTCAAGGGTACCCCTCGGAAGGGAATCCTTGTCCTTTTCCTTCCTTTGGAAACGTTGGTGCTCCTTATATGGCAACGTTGTCCCTCCTTGGGTTAACCATTGGTTTACCTGTCTAGTTATTTTTTACCTTAGTGATCCCGAGTGTCTCAATTCTTGCCCCGCCGTCTCCTTCATTTGAATCATAGCATGATGATTCTAAGGTTGACCCCTCACCTTCTTCCCCTGTTTCTTCACCTTCCTCTTCTACTTCGCCTGGTGAAAGTTTCAAATCTAGTAACCAGGAGGTTAAGAAGAAGAAGAAGAAGTCAACTAAGCAAGGGGCTGACCATGTGGTTGTTACTTCAAATACACCTCCTATTGGAAAACCCTTTAATCCTCCACGCAAGGTCAAGTTCCCTTGTAGGTTTTGTAAGGGTGACCATCTCCTCCGAGACTGTCCTGGCATTCCCAGAGTCTTAGAGGTATGGTCTCAAAATCCAGATCGACCCTCCTCATTGACCTCTAGAAATCATGTTGACGTTACACTTTTGGCTAGTGATGGTAAGAATAAAGGTAAAATTAGATTTCCCTATAGGTTATTTGAAGGAGAGCATCTGATTCACCTTTTTCCCTTTATGGATAAAGCTTCCAAAGTTATGGAAAACCTTACAGCTCCTCAACCCCAACTTCTAGTTGGCTATCAGAGGCTTTCTTCTGATCCTCCCTCGGTTGGTAAAGAGATTGGCTTGGTTTCATCTCTTGCCCATCCTGCTTTTCCTGAGCCTGACTCTGTTGTGTTTGTTCCTGACCAACCATTGGTCGGAGAGAGCATCAACTTGGTCTCACCACCAGTTGCTCACTCTGTCCTGGAAGAGCGTGGTGATCATACTACTCATGTTCTTCTCATCTCCTCAGATTCTCATGAATCAAAGAGTGACCCTCTCATCTCGGTTGTTCAGGAGATTCCTTCTTCTATTCCTACCAAGCATGGGGGCAATCATATGATACCCCCACCAAGTAGTTATGTCGTTTCTTTTAATTGGAGTCACTTAACTGCCTTCCGCCTTCCATCTTATGTGCCTTTCCAGATCACAGTACAAGCCTATAATATGGTAGTACCTGGCACTCTATTAGATGAAGGTGCATCTGTTAGCATCATGTCTTCTACCACTTGGCAAGCTTTGGGTTCCCCACAGCTTGTGCCCATCACTCAGAATTTGTTGGCTTTCAACAGAGGGGCCAGTCAACCCTTAGCCATCCTTCCAAAGTTCCCTATTACTTTGGGAGGAAAGACTGTCTATATAGACGTGATGGTCATCCAAGGTTCATTAGATTTCAATCTTCTCCTTGGACGTGACTATATTTATGTCATGGGAGCTCTTTTTTCTTCGCTTTTCCGTGTGGTTTTGTTTTCCGCACAAAGGAAGAATTATGACTATTGATCATCTGTCGTTCATTGGTCACCAGGCATCTCCTTTGCAACCATCATCCCCTGTTGGTTCTTGTTTGCAAGTAGTACCTTCCCTGCCACAAGTCAATTATGTGGCTGCCCATTCCGTCTCCACATCTGCTGATGATCAAACAGATGGTATAGTACATTATGTACTGGGGAATTTGAACCCGATCTATCTTTGATACCAAATGACACGTATTCCTCCCAGAATGTGGTCCTTCCATCTAGTGAGGATCTCTTGGGAGCCATGTTTTCATATGGTCCATGAACAAATGTATCTGAGGATATTTTGTTCCTGTGTCAGCCTCGTTAAAAAAAATGAAACAAGGATTCTGAAGCATAGTTCCTTATCTTGTGTCAAGCTCGTTAAAAAATGAAACAAGGGTTATGAGGATAGTTCTGTTACTATGTCAACCTCATTAAAAAATGAAATAACTCCCTTTTCCATCCACCTAGTTGAATGCAATGAAGCTTGGGGGGCATGTACCTCGATTTGAGTCATTATGCTAGGGGCATGCGAACTTATAGCAAGCATAGTTTTCTTTTCAAGCTTGTGTAAAACATGAAACTGAATCCAAGCATAGTTCTCCATTGTTCAAGCTTGTGTGAAAATAAACCCACACTCGATTTACATCTCATGATTGTCATTTTAATCAGCTGATTTCTGCTAGATGAGCCTTGGTTGTTTTGTTCCATCACCACCATCTCTTTGGCCGATCATATGCTTTCACTTGGTTGTTTTTCCTTTCCTGAGGGACCTCAACGATGAGTGGTTTTATTTGCCAGCCTCTTAACCATTATGTGTTTTGAGCAGTTCCTCCATTGCCAGAACCAGTTGCAACCCTTTATACCACTCATTCCTCTATGACAAGTCACCTTTAAGTTCATTTCTGACTCGTAAAAAATGAAAAGATTGTCGAGTATTTTTCCCTTTTGACTCGTAAAAAAATAAATGGGGGGTCTGCTTTCAAGCTCTTTTCCTACCCTTTTAAAAATGAAAATATTATCGAGCTCTTGTCGCTTTGAACTCGTTAAAAGCTGTGAAGCATCATCTACCCAGTATAAGTTTACCCCTTTTACGGGCTGGGATAGATTACTTACGAAAAAGGTATAGGTCGATCTATCATGGTCAATAGGTTCCCTTGGATATTGTTTTCTACCTTTTCGGATTTGAGGGACAAATTTACAAAAATGGACCTTTGGAGTTTTCTTTTCCATGTATTTTTCAAACTCTCTAAACATGAAAAATACTCCGAGTTTTACATATGTCAGACTCGTTAAACCCTGATGACATTGGACTTGTCACCATGATGATACCTAGCTTCTCCTTCTTAGGGCTAGTTAAAAATCAATTGGTCAGATTCGTTCGAAGGATGAACTTACATTACAAACATATGTTATCCCCTTCAAGCTTGTGTTTAAAAAATAATTGGGGTACTCACCTAAAATCGTGGGGGAAAATTTGGAAATATTTTGTTGTTTGTATTAGTTATTATGGCAGCTTGTCGCTCTTGAACATTGACACTCTTTCTGCTTCGCATCGGGTTGGGATATCCTCATTCTATTGTTGGCCTCCCAGATTTTAGGTTGTTCATGTTGCCTCATTCCATCTGATCCTTGCTACGTCATCATGACCTTTGATCCCTTAGTACCAAAATGCTACCAAACTCTGGAGTCATGTTGGCGATATGTTCAAGAGCTTAATCCTTTTACAGTTTGTAGCCTTACACACCTTCCTCAATTTATCTGTCTCATCCACATTCATCTTGTTCCTTTGTCTCGCGTCAATGATGTGGAAACATTATAGCCCTCCTTTGACCAATCACTTCCTGTCAACTCCAGCTCATTATACGGGAAGTTGATTTAGAGACTCTTTTTTGGTACCTTAGAGCTTACATGCCTCAATGGCAAGTTATTTGCATTCGATGATAGGCTTGCATCATTGGTCTTCGATCGAGTGATTTCACAAGTGTTCAACTTCAGATCATTCTTCACACTTTGTGGATTTTACTAGCAGTACCTTGAGAACCATTGACATTATTGGTGGTCTCTCTCACGCTTGTTTATGGTTTACATCATTGGTCG
Source organism: Pinus taeda (assembly GCA_000404065.3). Lineage (NCBI taxonomy): Eukaryota > Viridiplantae > Streptophyta > Pinopsida > Pinales > Pinaceae > Pinus > Pinus taeda. Next base: position 209,293 of record APFE030925551.1, on the reverse strand, counting down.
GTAATCAAGTGATTTTCTAGTATGCTCGACTTCAGCGCATTGATTCGCATATTGGCATTTGTACTATGATTAGGTTGGGATTCAAGACCCTGGGCTCAGATTACACAAGTCCATGTTGCGTGGATTGATTCATACATGACTCATTTGATTGGATGGTTGTGACCATACCTGAGTTTTTTTGTGTTCTTTCTGATTGGATGGTTGCGTCCATACCACAAACCATTTATGTTTATCTTCTGGATGGCTACGCCCATGTCTTATAAACATGTATTTCCTTTCACTGTGTACTCATGTATCAGAGATATCAGTTGTACTTGCATTTGCAAGTTCTCCACAAGGATGTTCTATTTTGGTTATGAATTCGTAAAGAATTTCAACCCCCTCCCCCCCACTCTCTAAACCTTCATGCTTTAGGGGACATCTATTACACAATAATTTGTCACTGACCCCACATTCCCTGATCCCAGATACTATCGGTCCATATTACTAACATCTATTCTGTGTCATGTTGCCAATTATGTGTCAATACCTTCCTTGTAATATAAGGAAGAATGTTTCATTTCATTATCCTTGAAGCAGACCCCTTTATACCTAAGTTTTTGGGTCGTCGCAGGTCATTAGTTGTCCTACCCGCGAAGATGGTCAAGTTTGCATTAGCCCTAGAGAAGTCATCGCTCTGTCCCTGTGTTTCACCCGCGACGATCTACTTTTGGCAAGTTTTTTAACAAATCGTCAAAGCTTCGAGATGAAACTACTTCATGGGTGGTCCTAGGGTTGGGTGTTGGGTCATTTGAGCTCGCTTCTCTCCTTTGGGATAGTTGTTCCACCTTTTGTGCAACCTCCCTAAGAGATAAGCTCTTCCTCGCATCTCTTATGGAACCTCTCCCTCCTATAAATGTCTCCTCCATGAATGAGATCAGCTAGCTTGGATGTAACTTGATGATAGCTAGATGTAATTTGGTAGCTTCAAGTTTCTAAGAGAGGAATAGAGGTGAAGAGTTAATTGGAGTGGAAGTAGCCTCACATGTATTTTGGCTTGAGAGATGTTTGAGTAGAGTTGATTTGAGAAATTTCTAGCATCAATCTTTTGAACTAAAGAGAGAGTCATTTGTTCCCTTGGGAGATGGTTCACAAGTGAATGCTTACAGAGACATGCCGATAGGACCCTTCGAGGAGGCTTACGATGTCAAGGCTCGGTTGTAAGTTTTCCTTTGATTTATATTAATACAAATCAATAGCTTGTTTCCTATATCTTATGTTGGATTGTATGTAGATAGCTTGAGGTTTCTTGACTCTTCAAGTAGATTGTTTGGTCATTTTCTATTGTGTTTATGGTGTTTCTCTACATGTTGTTTTCAGGTATAAGCGACTAGAAGAACAAGAGCTGGAGCAACATGAAGAGGACTTCATCAAACGATGAACTAAAGGTAGGCCTTCATAACACCAACTTTCTAATGAAACTTGCTTTGGTATTGTCTTTGCGGTGACTAGACCCACTCTAGGGCTAGAGGGGTTGCCTCTGTTTGCACAGGGAACTTGGCTATGCACACCAAGGAGGGGATATCAGTTGATCTAGAAAATATCAAGGCCATCATGGAATGGCAAGCACTGAATAATGTGAAAGAGATTAGATTATTCATGGGATTGGCATGACACTACAGGAGGTTCATCAGGAACATTTCCAAGATAGTATATCCTATCAAATCCTTGGAGAGTAAAGGAAATAAATTTGAGTGGACAACTAAATGTGCAGCAAGCTTTGAGAAGTTGAAGCAGTTACTCATTGCACCAATGTTGACAGTTGTAGATCCGAACAAATATTTTGTTGTTTGTATGGATGATTGAAAGGAAGGGCTCGGTGGATTATGTGTGCGGGAAGGAAAAGTAGTTTGTTATGAGTCACAGAAATTAAATGAGCATGAGGAAAACTATATGACTCGTGATCTAGAGTTAGTTGTCATTATTCTTTCATTAAATATGTGAAGGAATTACCTCCTCAGTAAAAGAATCATGCTTATGATAGATCATGGTGGACTCAAATATTTGTTTGATCAACCTAAGTTGAATTCAATAAAAGCTAGATGGCTAGTTATACTTAGCAAATTCGACTTTGAGATCATGTACATCAAAGGAAAAGAGAAGAAAGTTGTTGATGCACTTAATAGAAAGATTCAATGGAATCACATGGCAGCCATATGTTCCTTTGAAATGGACCTAGTAGAATGGATCAAGCATGTCGGGAAACATGATGCGAAATATAAACATGTGAAATAAATGCTACAACAATATGGTGAGGATGAAGGATATCATCTCACGAATGAGGGTCCAATTAGACTCAAGAAAAAAAATCTTTGTACCAAACAATGATGATTTGAGGAGGCTTATAATGAGGGAGGTCCATGCAAAACCATATTTCGGCCACCCAAGATACAAAAAGATTCTCACTCCCATCAAAAAAAATTATTATTGGCCTAATTGGAAAAAGGAAGTGGTTTATTTTTTTGCTAAATGCATATAATGCCAATAGGTGAAGGTCAAATGTAAACATCCAACAGGATTATTACAACCCATTCGCATTCCATAATGGAAGTGGGAAGTGATCTCCATGGACTTCATCATCAGATTTCTAAGAACCTCAAAACAACATGATGAAATTATGGTGGTAATTGACAAGTTGAGAAAGGTGACTCACTTTGTAGCAGTTAAATCCACCAATTTAGCTAGTGAAGTGGCTCAAACTTTCATAAAGGATATTGTGAGGTTGCATGTAGTTCCCAAGAATATCATTTCAGATAGAGATGCCAAGTTCACTTCCAAGTTTTGGAAGGAACTATTTGCAGGATTGGGGATAGAATTGACCTTTAGTATAGCTTATCATCCACAAAATGATGGGAAAATGGAGAGGACAAATAGAATCCTTGAAAACATGTTGAGGATGTATGTGATGTACCAGTAAAATAAGTGGGAAGAGTATCTTCCACTTGTAGAGTTTGCATGTAATAATGGGTACTAGGAGTCTCTAAAGATGAGCCCATTTAAGGCATTGCATGGAAGGATTTGTAATACTCCTATTAGCTATAGTGATCCAGTGAACATGGTCCTTATTGGGCTTGTGTTATAGCGGTTACAACCACCCTCCAAAATTTTAGCCCTCATGCAAATTTAGGAGCCTACCTTGGATCATGTGATCGATCGTTTCTTCGTCACTTGTTGGTAAGCTAATGATCTCAAGCCCTATCCTTGATCTTAATATTTATTCACGTTCTCATCTTTATGCATTATGTGTCATCTTTGGGCATCAGGATTATTGCTTGTCATGCAAAGGGAATGTTGTTCTGATTCAAGGGGAAATCTTGTGCGTATAGGTTGTTCTCATTACATAGAGGTTGTTTCATCAAGAAGATTATGTCTTTTATGTTCTGTTTGGTCTATGTTGTATCACTAAGTGTTTGTGTGTGATCATAGTCAAGTTCTATCAATGTTTGCATCAGTCTCATTGATCTCACACTTAGCCCTGTTTCCCGAGCAACCTAGCCTCATCCAGCGTTATGGAACTACACACTTTGCTTCTGCAACCCTAGAGTTTTTTTCCCTTGTCTGTTGGAAGTACACAATGTGCAGAGACCTCGACCTCCCTTGGCATCCAAAACTACACAGTAGCTTCCCCAGTGTCCTTCCCCAGCCGGAACACACTGCCTTCAGAAACTGTGCAATGTTGTCCCTCAGCTTCCCAGCCAGCAATGCTCTCCAAAAATGCATAGAGCAGCCACGCAACCAACACTACTCTCTAGAAATGCACAGAGCAATCATACAACCTGCACTGCTCTCCAAAAATGTGTTGAGTTGTCTGGTTTCCCTGCATTAAGAAACTACGTAGAGGTGTCCTCCCAAGACCCCATCCCACAACAGTGTATTGCATCTCAAAACTGCGCAATTTTGTCCTAACTTCCTAGTAGCCTTTCTCCCATAAATTTCACATAGTAGCCCAACCTTGCTCTGGAAAACTACATAGAGAAGGCCACCATCCTTGCTCTCAGAAATTGTGCAGAGTAGGCAGTCGAGCCTTGCTCTGGAAAACTGCACAGATCATCCCGACAGCATTCATTATATGTTGAAATTGCGCATATCTATCACTAGTGGTTACAAGAAAACATGACATGATAGATCACTCTCAAGGAGTTGATGAGAAGGAACAAGAAACCAGGTTATGATAAAATAGCAAGACCTCATGCAAAATCCATCGGATGCATGATCATATCGAGGATAAGTTGTTAAGTAAAGAATATATTTTGAAATGCATCTCTTAGTGTAGCTTGAAGGACTTATTGTCATTTTCATATCATTGTATCTTCGATAACATGCATGTTTGTAAGAAAAAATTCATTTCATTTGTTTCCTCTACGTGTCCTGCTTCCCTCTCGCTTGTTTGACCAACTGTCTTCTTAGCATGTTGATTGTTTGTCGAAGGATTGTCTTTGTGTGCTTCGGTTATCTTAGCTATGTTAACACTCATCGCACTCACACACAAAGTTGTAAGCATTGTCGCACAAGTTTCATCATGGTCGTTCAATGATATGTCTCAAGTGTCGCACTTGTCACTCTTAACCTTTAGACAGATTCACTGAGCACGTGTTTGTCTTGTTGGTTTGAGGTGTCTCGTCATTGAGTCATGCTAAGCATGTGATCACATTGTCATGTATGCACAAGTACACTCACTTTCACACTTAGTCAATTTTGCTGAAAATATGTCGACCGGATAACCCTCCATTAATTGGACCCGATTTTAGTGACCTTGTCCTACTTCCCAGAACTTCTCAAATATTGAGGTTGTCCTCTAGGAAGCCTGCACTATGAAATTTTGGAAATGAGCTAGCTAACTGACTCCCAGAACTTCATAGACATTGTCCTAGAAACTGATTCAGTCTGCTCTTCCTCCAAGATTTCCCATCAAGCCTCCTGCTAGGCAACCAGAGAAAGAACTTGAGTTATGACCTAGGGTTGTACTGAACTCAGGAATTGTGCAGAGCTTTCATGCCATCCCTTCTTCCCTGCTCTGCTGCTAGCCTAGGAATTGCGTAGAGTTTTCATATCATGCCCTTCTTTCCCTCTCTACAAATAGCCTAGGAATTAAGTAGAGTTGTCTTGGACTGCCATCCCTTCTTCCCCACTCCACGTGCAGAGTTGTCCTACCCTGCCCTTCTTCACAGCACTGTAACTAGATTAGAAATTGTGCAGAATTATCCAGGCTCAGACTGTATCTCAGGATTGTGCAATTTTGACCAATAGCTCCCACATCCCGACCTTGTACTCCTCTAGAAAACTGCGTAGATTTTTATGTCAATGCCTCTTGCTACCCGCACTATCTTCCCCAAATAAATTGAAAAGATCCCAGTTGGATGACCAATACAAATTTCCCCTAGAAAATAGTGCAAATTGGCACGGTAGCTCAGTGACATCCTGCCTAGCCTTCCTCCTAAAAAATATGCAATTCTGCCTCCCAACTAGGTTTTGCCCCGTAGCTGTTATTGTTGTCCTGAATTTCCAAAATCTGTCTCCCAGTGACGTCTGCATATTTTTTCCTAATAGTGTGTTGTTCTCTCTGCAGTATCAGTGCCTTATCCCTCTCCTAGTCACCTGCATTGAAATGGAAAACAATGCATCATGGTAGAATAGGATATTTTTGGATTTGATGTCGTCTCGTCATGATTGATTACAGGAAAAGGTACATCGATGAAACATGGTGTAATGACAAACGGGATGGGGAAGAGGCACATGCTAAACTACTTTCTTGCAATGGAATGAACTCATGAAGCACATCGAGCAAGCGAGCGAAAGGGATACATTCACAAGCATCATTAAGCAAAGACCAAGACCATTTAAGGACCTGCACACTTTTCCATGTAGAGGTGAAAACATATTACATCGAGAACATATCATCACTCAAGAGCACAAAAGCTCAACACGAACATCATTGTCAGCCAGTACATGTCAGCAGTGTCATCTTGAGTTGTGGCATGAGTTGTCTCAGCCACATCACTATTATGGTCCATACTTGTTGCAATCAATGTAATGTAAAGTGGAAGTCCAAGAGACCCACATATGAAGTCAAAGAGTCATGTAAAGTCAAAAAGTCATAAGAAGTCAAACAGTCATGAGGGAACTCGAAGATTCACAAGGGTCAATTATAGCCCCTTGGCTATATATACCCCCTCATTGTATGGGAAAAGTACTTTTCACCTTGTCTCCTTCCACATAACCTTGAGAGTTTGTAGTATGTTCTTTGAGGAGCGAGTGGTGGCTCCAATGCCCTACTACTGGGACTAGTGATGTACGGTGTGCAAATGTGTCTTGGGTCTTTTGCTTAATTTAGAAGCCCGTCTAAGGCCAGCATGTTTTCACGTATGTTTTGTATCCGTTTATAAGACTATTCTTCAAATGTTTGTAATGCATGTTTGCTTAACTTGTACTAAGATAGTTGAACTACTTTGGTTATTTTAGTACTCATATTGTTGAAGATGTGTTGTATCTTTTATCATTGTTGTCTTGTTCGTGTGGACTACTTCATCAGACATTAGACAGACCATCTTTGTTTTTTCTTGGTTATAATGATTGTCACCCCTGTGTGGACTATTTCATTGGACGGTGTACGTGTTTTCTCTTGAACTTTGGTATCACGACTTGCGCATCCATTGTGGACTATTCTGCTAGATGTTGGATAGATCCTTGTCATTGTTGGCATGTGTTTCTTCCTGGGTTGGGACTATTCCTTCTCATAAAGAGGCTCACTTTACCTCCCCCTTTTGACAGTAAGGGAACCCGGACATGGAGTTACATTAAGCAGTCACCAAACACATTCACCTCTCTTTCTTGAAGTTACAAGCATAACACTCTCATGTGTTAAATAGCGAAAGCCAAGGAAAATCTCTAAGATAACGGTAATCAAGCCATCATACTGGGTGAGACTCCTACACCAAATGGTGTGAGGTATAGTTGGGACTTCATATAGGGGAGATCCCATGAAATTTGGTGGGTCCAACACCATCAAAAATTATGGCACTAGAAGTAGGGCCAGATGACAAGCTGAGTTCTCAAAGTTTATTTTGAATCTTCACACATCTATCATGTCTTATGTTATACTTCATCCTTCGAGATGTATGTCTTATGGAGATGACTTTGAAATCTCGGAGGAGTTCTGGAATCTCTTGCCACAGAACACATATGAAGTTGAAGGTGGAATAGCTTGGGAGAGGCATAGACTTGCCTTTTCCAATCTATGTGAAAACCTTGAATCCCGTGAGGATTATGTGATATTCATGCTTCATGGGCACCCATTGCAATGTCTTATCACACTGCCCCAAAAATCTATTCACTCATTTGGTCACTTTTCTTTAGATTTATCTCATGTTTTCCATAATTTTGGTTTTTAAGAACTCAATAAAGAAATTCTGAAATTACGGAAAGCACCCGATAATTAGTAGAGCAATTTCACTCATGTTTTTGTAATCTTGTATTTCGATTTCCTAAAGATGAAATTGATTGGGAATTTCTCGATGGAAAATTTGAGTACCTTCTTCACATATCTGAAAATTCACAAGTGTTAGAATCATTCAAACCCATCCCAGCATACCCTCGATGTTAGAGCTGCAAAATCCAAGGCAGACACGGGTTCTGTCACAAGTGATTGTTCATCCTCATCCCATCAAATAGCTCTAGCCCTGCAGTACGAGGTGGGAGAAGGTGCACACCTATCTGTTGAACTGCCACATCCTCCCACCCCACCTACTCCTAGTATCCATGCAGATTTGGCTTACAAGACTATTGGTTGTCACGTGGACTTGTTTCCTCAACCTTCGTCCCTGCATTCTATTGATCCTCTCGATTGTACTATGTGTTCTCCCATTCTGAACTCCACACTTTTTTTTCACGAGGATCAAATTGTTTACGGGGTTGTTGTTGTGCAGCTAGCATGTGTTTTCATTCATTATAAGTGTGTGCAAGAATTTCAAGGAGAACCCACGGTGAAGGATGACCTCCTTCTATTCGCACCTCATCCGCCCTATCCTGACATCCCTTGTGATTCTGCCATTTCTGATTTTCCCTGTGAAAACACTTCTCTGGATGTTTCTACTTCCAATCATTCACAGGACACACTGGATGTCAGACTGTCATTACATCATGGAGAGGACACATATTTATCTGAAAATCCATTCAATCTTTCATCTGTCATTTCCAAAAACAGAGAGGGTGAACATCCTTGTTTCTCATCAACCCCTCTACATGATTCATCAGATCATGAGGATGTCAATGAACGTCGTGAATTTTCTGATCTTGGCAGTCATGATCTCTGTACTTATTCATTTGATCATGATGTTGATTCACTCAGTGTTAATATTTCTAATCCACTGGTCACCAATAATATACATGTTGATGAAGTAGAATCCCCTCAAGCAGTCGAGACACTTCAGCCCACACTGATGGTTATCTCAGGCCCTCGCTATCCTGAGGTTAGTTCCACTTTTGGTGAGAGATCTATTGAAACACCCAAGGCTCCTCATCAATCTCATGTGTGAATTGAAAATCAATCTAGTTCATAGATTTCGTTTCCTCCATCTTAAACACACGACCTGATCCGGATTTAAACAGGAACGCAACAAATTACAGAGATAACCATATACACAAATATGCAGCGGAAATAATACTTCATTTCATTAATGGAAAATACTGAAATATGCTTACAATCAAAAATGGAAATAAACTAGCTAGGGCGATGGTAGCTTATCTCTGAGAAGAGATGTGTTGGCTACATGCCTCTGAAACTGACTTACAATGAGGCTCGAAGGCCTTATTTATGTTGAAAAACAATGAAAAAACCCTTAACATTCCAAAACCTAACTACTAGAGATGAAACGCCAAACTGTGGGCCCCGTTTGGGGGTAAGTTGGTACATCAACTTCCTGGGGTCGTAACTTTAGCATATGATCTTCGGTTTGACGCGTACAATAGCTCATTAGAAAGATCTATTCGAGCACTATCATTGTTGGAACAGGCAACATCGGTCCATTCCATGGACCCGTGTTGCCCCCGGATTCCCCAAAAAACGTCGTTTAGGGCCTCAAAACGGCTCGGAAGTTCAGGACCCGAAAAACTGCTAAAAATAGTAAGTTGTGCTACAATTAAGGAAACTGAAAATGCTGAGAAAGACAATGGTGGGGGTCCAGGTGGACTTGGCAGGTGGCCACCAATATCCACCTGGATCACGAGCCCATCTCTCATGCATTGGAGGAACCATACAAAATGAGCACGCTTGTGAAATGAAAGTTGTCTTTCTTTCTCATGTTTGCTCATTTTTCATAGTCCAAAGAGTTTGCATGTTTATCATCTACACACAGTGTGTCCCATCACCATGATATGTCCGCGGAATGCTTTTCCTGCACTTCTACTCTTTTCTTTTATGTGGACATTTTTGAACTCGGAGCATGTTGGTATTCATTGTTGTATATTTCTTGTTTGTTGGTTTCCATGTGTATCTTTCTTGTTTACCACGCCTTCACCGACATGGGCCCATCAATGCGTCGGTTGCTGCATTGGAAATATCACTTTACATGAGCAGGACCATGCATTGTTTAGCATAGGAGTAGGAGTAGGAGTAGTGTTTACTTTCTTGCTTTGCTTTTCTTTCTGGTTTGCATGTTTGTTTGCTTGCTTACTTGGTGTGCTTGCATGCTTACTTCATTTGGTTTTCTTTCTCGCTTGCTTTGCTTTCTTGTTTTTATTTCACTTTACTTCTTCTCTTTTCTTTCTTGTTTTCTTTGCTTGTTTGTACTCATAGGTTAGCCTCACATGAAACTATGTTTGGTCGTCGAGACAAGTCAGGAAAATGTAAGAGGATTTGTATAGTTATCAACATTTGGTTATCTATTGTTCTCTCTCTTTATGAAGAAGCTTGTTGTCTTTAGTCAATGATACCTTGATGAAAAATACGTTTTTTCAGAGTGAGTCTTGGTGAAAACACAATTCTTGCACTTTAACTAGTACCGCCTACTCTAATTAGTTTTGGTGGGTTAACCCTTGTCAGTTCAGTCAAGTAGAGTAAGGTGAGGGAGAAAACCTTAACATGTCATAGGTATAAATAACATACTTATCAAAAGGGACAACCTATTTTGCTCTCAACAAGTCGAGATATCTCTTCCGACTCATGAAAATAAATAAGTGCCCATTGGTAGTCTTTGAAAAATGAAAAAAAAAATGAAAAATGAATAAGGTAAAAGAAGAGAAAGTCTTATTACGTAGAGAGGTGATGCAAGTAACTTCGTTGGGGTACTAACCAGGCTTGCTATTAGCAGAGCAATGCTTATGTCCCTGCGTGACTCTGTCGGGGTACTGTCCAGACCTGCTAGTAGTGGAGCAACACCAGGGATGAAACTAAGACTTTGACATTTATATTACTTGTGCATCTATATACCCCTCATCCCAATTGAAACAACTTAGTTGACTTGGCTTGGAATGTGTGTTGACTGATCAAGGGAATGGTAGGGACTATATATTTCACCTAAGTGAGTGCTTAAGCCATGATGATCAAAGAATTGAACAATAGTTCTAGAAATGTTGGATTCGTATTTCACGAGACAAGGTCCATACAGAGAGTTGGAGTTCTACCAATGTGTCACCAATGTTGTAGTGGCTAAAACCACCCTCCAAAATTTTGGCTCGCATGCAAATTTTAGAGCCTACCTTGGATCCTATGATTGATCATTCCTTGGTCACTTGTTGGTAAGTTGATGATCTCAAGCCCCCTCGTTGATCTTACGATTTGTTCACATTCTTATCTTTATGCAGTATTTGTCATCTTTTGGAATTAGGATCATTTGTAGAAAATATGTGATAGGTTAACCTGATAATGTAATATAAATCAAAGCAGAATACTATAACCTACTTCTACTATCAATTTGTGGAAGCTTAAAGATCGATTTGAACAATATAACCAGAAGAAGAAGAATCAATGGCACAATACACATGAAAATACTTTTGGGGAAAGCCTCAGCTAAAAACCCCACACTATTGTATTATCATACATGGTAGAAATACATCGGAATTATACAAATCCTTAGCTCTCACAGCTAGCTAGCTCTCAGTACAATCCTCATAGATGCTTACAGGAAATCTTGGCTTCTCTCCAGCCTTCTTCTCTACCCTCCAAGCTCCTATTTCCTTGCATTGTTCCTTGTGGATGATTAGCCTCTTACCAAGTGGAAAACCAATCCTTTAAAACTGCGCAATCCTCAAGGATAAATCCTTGACTGCATGCATGATTTTTCTCCATGAGAAAACACATGCAACTGATAGTACATTGTCCTTGAACATTAATCTCAACTGGGTCTT